>JAUIMM010000188.1:5600000-5895000 GCA_031769625.1 Taudactylus pleione
ATAAAAATACTGCTCATTAGCCAAGTGTCTAGGGGTGAGTTCAGAGGATGAGGGTAAGAAAATCTGTAAAAGAGTTATGGTGAATGCTGACACAAAAGAAAAAAAAAATAATGAGTTAAACAAAAAAAACAACAACGTTCAACACCAAAGCATGATGGGAAATTTTTTTTACTTTTTTCTTTAGTGAAATAAGGATATGGGGAAGAGTGCATTATATTCAAATGAAATCCTTTAAAAAAGGTTAGAGACCTTTTTGACCCAGTGACCCCACCACTGACACCTCCTGCCACTACCTCAGTGTCTGAACCATAACCTGACTATAAGGGCCGTAGCTAGGGTAGTGCAACCGATGCCATCACACAGGGCACCACAGGGCAGGGGGCGCTGTTTGGGCCTGTCAAATTTCTGTTTATTATCATTCTTGCTTGTAGCTTCCTCTTATTTCATCCCCAGCATCTTCTAGCCTCTCCTATTTCTGTCCCTTCCCCATGAAGCCATGGCCCTTTTTTGGGTGCATTATGTCCCTTTGAAAAATGAGGGGGACGCCAATGCTCTTTCTGGCACAGGGCACTAAAAAATCTAGTTACGGCTCTGCCTCCTGCCACTGCCTCAGGGTTCTAACCATAACCTTACTGCTGCCACCTCCTGCCATTGCCTCGGTGTCCTAACCATAACCTCACTGTCGACACCTCCTGTCACTGCCTGTGTCCTAACCATAACCTCACTGCTGATACCTCCTGCCACTGCCTCAGTGACCTAACCATAACCTCACTAACGACACCTCCTGTCACTGCCTGTGTCCTAACCATAACTTTACCGCTGCCACTTCCTGTCACTATCTCAGTGACCTAACCATAACCTCACTGCTGACACCTCCTGCCACTGCCTCAGTGACCTAACCATAACTTCACTGCTGACACCTCCTTCCACTGCCTCAGTGTTCTAACCATAACCTCAATACCGACACCTCCTATCACTGCCTCAGTGATCTAAACATAACCTCACTAACCACACCTCCTGCTACTGCTTCAATGTCCAAAATGTGACCTCACTACTCAAACCTCCTGCTACTGCCTCAGTGTCCTAACCATAACCTCACTACTGACATCTCCTGCTACTGACTCAGTGTCCCAACCATAACCTCACTACCAATTCCTCCTGCTACTAACTCAATGTCCTAACCATAACCTCACTACCAACACCTCCTGCCACTGCCTTAGTGTCCTAAACGTGACTTCACTACAAACACCTCCTGCTACTGACTCAGTGTCCTAACCATGATCTCACTACCTACACCTCCTGCCACTGCTTCAGTGTCCCAACCATAACCTCAATACCAACACCTCCTGCGACTGCCTGTGTCCTAACCATAACCTCACTGCTGATACCTCCTGCCACTGCCTCAGTGACCTAACCATAACCTCACTAACGACACCTCCTGTCACTGCCTGTGTCCTAACCATAACTTTACCGCTGCCACTTCCTGTCACTACCTCAGTGACCTACCCATAACCTCACTGCTGACACCTCCTGCCACTGCCTCAGTGACCTAACCATAACCTCACTGCTGACACCTCCTTCCACTGCCTCAGTGTTCTAACCATAACCTCAATACCGACACCTCCTATCACTGCCTCAGTAATCTAAACATAACCTCACTAACCACACCTCCTGCTACTGCTTCAATGTCCTAAATGTGACCTCACTACTCAAACCTCCTGCTATTGCCTCAGTGTCCTAACCATAACCTCACTACTGACATCTCCTGCTACTGACTCAGTGTCCCAACCATAACCTCACTACCAATTCCTCCTGCTACTAACTCAATGTCCTAACCATAACCTCACTACCGACACCTCCTGCCACTGCCTTAGTGTCCTAAACGTGACTTCACTACAAACACCTCCTGCTACTGACTCAGTGTCCTAACCATGATCTCACTACCTACACCTCCTGCCACTGCTTCAGTGTCCCAACCATAACCTCAATACCAACACCTCCTGCCACTGCCTGTGTTCTAAACATAACCTCACTAACGACACCTCCTGCCACTGCCTCAGTGTCCTAAACGTGACCTCACTACCGACAGCTCCTGCCAGTGACTCAGCGTCCTAACCATAACCTCACTACCGACACCTCCTGCCACTGCCTCGGTGTCCTAAATGTGACCTCACTACGACACCTCCTGCCACCGCCTCAGTGTCCCAACAATAACCTCACTACCGATTCCTCCTGCTACTGACTCAATATCCTAGCCATAACCTCACTACCAACACCTCCTGCCACTGCCTCAGTGTCCTAAACGTGACATCACTACTCAAACCTCCTGCCACTGCCTCAGTGTCCTAAACGTGACCTCACTAGTCAAACCTCCTGCCACTGACTCGGTGTTACAAGCATGACCACAGCTATTCATGGACTGATATGGTGACACTTGGAAGTTCTATCTCGTAAAGGATTGTGCTAGCGAATTTACTTCCTTCCCAAAGACCTGAGATCCTTTTATAGCGAGAAAGATTACATTGAGGATCAGGATCTTATAAAGATAATACACATAAATACCACTGGGAAGGAAATGTTTTCCAGATGTCCATTGTTGAGTTCCTGCGAAGATTCAATCAGAATATAGCATTACTCTACACAATTTACACCCATTCTGATGAGTTCCAGATCCCTTGTCTGATCTCTCTTCCTCTGAATGTTACAGGCGATTCATTAGCAAGATTCTATGGGTTGCTAACTTTAAGCCTTCTGCCATATTATTCCACTTATACGTCTATTACTCACCTAGCCATTAACACGGAAGAACGTTCCCGATATTAGAAACAGTGAGCCATAGAATGTTGTAGGCGGATATAGGCCGATTGGCGCATCTGTTCTGCCTGTTTCACTTAGATGTGTGTTCAACCCAAGCATGTTTTATGTTCTGCTGTAGATTTGAACTCATCTGCTGACAACCTGTTCCAAGCACCTACTACTCTGAAAGAGGACTACGAGTGCGACTAATCAACCTTATTCATTTGCTAATGGATCTGCTGAGCGATAATACCTCTACAGCTCTGATCCGGGTTGGGTATGTGATCCCAGCTCTGACAATGCTGGAGGGCAGAATCCCGGTAGCCTAATCCCGACGGTGGAAATCCTGACGCATGCAGGTAAGTATTGTAACCCTTCCCCTAACCCACCTCTCTAGCAGCCTAACCTTAACCCTCCCGCAGGCTAACCACTCCCACCCCCCTGCAGCCTGACCCTTACCCTCCCCTCCTGCAGCCTAACCATAACCTCCCCCTAGTGCATTGTGTGCGCCGGAATGCCGGCTACATCCCCTCTTACACTTTGCTTTACATTAGACTAATAATAATTAAAATTATTATTTATCATATTGCACCATGCTACAAAAAGGACTCAAAATTGCAGTGGGTAGGGGCAGCCATCTTTGGCAAATGTACCACTGGGGCGAGTGGTCTACTCCGCTTATGATGAACTAGAATATTGGACCCGACATTCACTGTGTCAACGGATCTATTCTCCACCTCCCCCCTCCTTG
The DNA here is from genome assembly GCA_031769625.1 of Taudactylus pleione. Classification (NCBI taxonomy): domain Eukaryota; kingdom Metazoa; phylum Chordata; class Amphibia; order Anura; family Myobatrachidae; genus Taudactylus; species Taudactylus pleione. The sequence continues at coordinate 5,603,548 of JAUIMM010000188.1, forward strand.
AACTTAATCCAGCTGTAGCATCTTTCGGCCTCACTGCATCTCAACCATTGCTCTGCTTGGGCTGTCGCTTCACCCCGTCACCCGCAGTGGGAGCCGTTGGCATGGAGAGGTTTTTGCGCATGATGGAGATGAGCCAGACAATAGCAGATTATTGTATGGATGTCAATCTGTGGTGTGGTACAAGGCACCAAGGGCCTAATTCAGAGGCACTCGCAAAAAGTGAGAGCTCCCTCTGAATGAGGGCGGCTGCTGTGTTTTTTTTACCCGGCCTCCTGGCCGCTTGCGAGCGGCCTGGTGAAGGTCGCGCTTATCGCGACCATCGGGCTTGCGACGTGGCCCTTGTGGTAGCCTCTCGTCTGCCGCAAGCCCCAGTGAGCTTCCTGCTCAAATATAGCAGGAAGCTCACTACTGACATTACGAGTGATGTCAGTAGGGCCGCCCACAAACGGCAGGCATTCCTTCAGGAACGCCTCCATTTGACCAGCCATCCCCCCTCCCAGCCTACAAAACTGGGCGAGCTGTCGATCAACATCGACAGCTGCCCCGTTTGTAGCAAGCTCCGGAGCGAGTGGGAGCAGTGCCCCACCATCGACCCGCTTGCGAGCGCCTAGTACTTACGAGCGGGTCTGAATGAGGCCCCAAGTGTTTAAGATGAGCGGGTGTGGTATGTTAGGTCGACAGGTACTGTAACCATCAGGTCGACAGGAAACGTCGGCAAGCAGCATAGTGACAGTAATCATGACGATATTCATTATGTCTACACGGCTGACACGTCGACATGATTGAATGTCAACCTAATGTACCTGGTGGCCCAGTGGTCAGTTACCAGGTCCCGGTGGCTCCAGCTGCTCCAGCACAGCTTCCATGTCCTAGCGGTCATGTGACCATCACTTCCGGCGCAGACCTCTTACAGAGCGTCGCTTCAGGCGAGTATTTTATTCCTCCCGACGGCGCATTATGCTAACATTCTGAGAATGTTGTCACTTGAAATGGCGACTTCCGATGTTGACATTCTGAGGATGCCAACATGATGCCTGTTGACGCGTTGACCCTCGTCGACAATTTGGTGTCGACAATGCGACTGGATCCCAAGAAGAACAGCCCCTGCAATATTTTCCTATTAAACTGTGGCATTAGCTGATTTTCAGTTACCGTGATAGGTGGCGGCAGAAATTCAGCATCGTCGCCGCAGATTAATAAATAGGTCATTAAGCGACTCTCGTGATGAACCCTGGTTACCCTGTTTTATTTGTAATTGTCCTATAATATCTGCAGTGCTGTGCCGCCTAACTGTCCTACCAGCTCTCTCCTGTTCCAGGCTTTGTTCCTGGAGTCTGGTTTGGCAGAACTGGGAATTCCAGACATCTTGCTGATGGAATAAGAGGAGGGGGTTACATGAGAGGGGGAGAGGTGCAGGTTATGGTCAGAGCGAATAAGGCGTGTAAGGGAGTACGCGGTAATGATGGATGACTCGTCAGCATCCCAGGAACCTTTGTAAATCAAAGTTAGTATTTTAAATCTAATTTTACAAGACATAATATAGCAGCAGAGGGTATGTGTGTGCAGAAACAGATGTACCCAGGGCAGCCTGGCTGTGAAATAATATGTTTTGGGGAATGGCAGCTGATAAGATTCAGCACATCGGCTGATTTAGGACACGGGTGAGTCTGTAAATCCAAGTTTTGCTCACTGCGCCAGGCTCCACCATTTAGGTGTAAAACAATGAGTTGCAACTAGGAACTGAATGTGAAGAATAACTGTACCAGGTGCTGAAAGATAAAGCATGGTGACCTTTACGCCGTGTCAGGATGCTGCGTGGTCATGAGAATTTATCTGGTAATGGCACTTGGTGAATTTACAGTTTGAGCGTGCTTTTGTGTTATCAGCTGCTGGACACTAAAAAGCTATAAATTACTAAACTGGTCTCTATTTTCTAACTCTTCATTTCAGAATTCAGAACTTGTGCAGACTTTGGAAATAACGTATAGGCCAGAAAGAAAATGTGCATATCTTTGTATCAAATGTTGCCATTTGTCAACTATGGGCCTGATTCAGACCCACTCGCAAGCGGCTGTCCGCTCGCAAGTGGGTCGATGGTGTGCACTGCGCATGCGCACGACGGCGGGAGCTCTGTCGTACGCATGTGCCAGACGCGACGAGCGTAGGACTTTCCTTCGCTCGTTGTGTCTGATCAAAGGGGGCGTGCTGTCGATGTTGATTGACAGCACGCCCCCTTTGGTGGGCGTGCCGGGGGCGTGCCTGCCAGACGGAGGCGTTCCCAAGGGAACGCCTACCGTCAGAAGCCGGCCCACTGACATCACTAGTGATGTCAGTAGGAGTGATTTTGGCTCTGATAGACCCAAAATCACTCCGGGCCTTGCGGTTGAGAAACTCAACCGCAGGCTCCGGCTCGCAGTGGCGATGGTCGCGATGGTCAAGACCATCGCGGCCATCAACCTGCACGCTCGTATGAGCTGTGGGTGGTGACCCACAGCTATACGAGCATCCAGGAGGACGCTCCATAATTATGGAGGACGGCCCTCATTCAGAGCGTGCGCTCTGCTCAGAGCGTACGGCTCTGAATGAGGGCCTATGTGTGTACACAGTTCCACGTCCCATTGTAGTGTGTCAGTGTAATCCTCTATGCAACCATTTGCATGTCAGTAACATGTCATAGGAACACGCATTCTGACAGATTGAAAAGTGCCAATTCAAAGTCTCGCCCAACAATCAGTTTTGGAACACACCGATAATTCATTTCAACTGTTCCTGCTTGGAGCCTGGAAGCCTGCTTCTGCAAATATGGGCACCTGCGGCAGCCAGATGTTCTGCCGTATGCTAATGCGGTTATGAGTACGGTTCATGCATATCCGGGGCAAACGCAGGATTTGCAGAGGGGGGAAGGGCTCCCTCCTATACATATATATATTTGCAGCAGCTCTTGTTTGGGGTGGGGTCTACTCATCACATGCTTGCCGACATTTGGCTCCCTCCTTCCGGGAGGGAGCTGTCGGGCTTACAGGGCTGGGGGCGTGACACGGCCAAAGGGGGCGGGGCCCAGCACATGACGCAGCGTTGGGGGCGGAGCATGGGGGCATGACAGCGCGATTGCATCATCGTGGCTCCGCCCCCTCTTCACAATGCCGTGATTAATGGCATTGTGCAGCGGGGGCGGAGCCACGATGACGCGATTCAGAGCAAATCGCGTCACCGGCCCCCCTGCTGCCGGGGTTTGTACCTAACGGCGCTGGGGGGTGCGGGCACATCGCCGGGGGCCGGGAGCGGCACCCGATTTTCGGGAGGCTCCCGACCAAATCGGGAGGGTAGGCAAGTATGATTCATCATCACATAATTTCTACAAAAGCAGGTGAAAATAACCACAAGTGCCATACCCATTCACCATTCCTGCAACGTTACAAGTCTCACCTGATATTTTCCACAGTCCCCACTTTAGTATGGGGATGTAGAAATTATGTAACTCATCAAGTTCCAAAAAAGCATTTTTTTTAGAACTTTTGAGTGTTACTGTACACCATCCTGAGATGGCGCACAGCCCCTGATACCATTCATAAGCTGCCGCTTAAGCAGCAGGTTGTGCAGCAGAGGGATCTGAAAGATCCCTCCCTGCTGTGACTCCTTACCTGCGGCTCCCTGCAGATGGACAGCAGTGGGAGGGTGGTGCGGGGCAGACGGACAGCAGCGGTGTGGGGGGTGGGCTGCAGCTGTGTGTGTAGAACCAGCTGTCAGACTGCTCCCTCTCCCTGGTATCCTGTCTGTCTCCTGCGGACTCCCGTCTGTGGCTTCGCTGGGAATCACCCCCAACACAGCAGCAGGTAACTGGCTGACAGACTAAGACTCCGCAGCTTTAGGGGAAGAGTATCACACTTCTGAAAAGATGGCTCCAAAAAAGGAGCAGCTTTTCCGAAATAACACTCTAGTCAGAAGAAATTAATGAATTGCATTTTTTTTTTTACTTATTTAAACCTAAAGTATCACCTAAAGCTGCATACACACGGTACAATCTGTACCACCAACGACTTGAAAGAGATCTTTCTGTGAAGTCATCCTGCCACATCTCTGAACAGGCAAAGTTGACAATATCGTGCAAGTTGGCCTGCATGTACGGACGATCATAGATATCGCTATTGTTCATGTGGGAACGTGCATCGTTGGTCGCTCACTGCATAAAAATGAACGATATATCATTGAACGATATCGTTATCATTCATATCATTCAAAGATATCGTATTGAGTGTACACTCCTTAACATTATTTTATCATAATGAATAAAAGTCACTTTTTTGCATTGTTTTGGTCAATATATTTAGTCAGTGGACCTCAGTATTCATTTTAGTCTAATTTTAGTTAATGTTTTAGGGCTCTATTTATTAACATTATTTTTACTAAAATAAAGTGAAAAATGGTGTTTTCACACCCTTTTCACATTATTTTAGTATCACCTACAGTTATTACAGGGCAATTGGAGTAGAATTCGTAAAATTCTACTCCAACCCCTAAGTATCACTTATTTTTAGTAATCAGATCGCATTTCCCATAATTGTAATGGGAAATGTGATCCGACCAGAGTTACTAAAAATAAAATATGAAAAAATACCGGGGAAAGCCCTGTGATAACGCCACCTGGAGGTGGCGTTATCCAGGGTCTCCCCCAGTTACTGGACTCCTACTCTGCTCTAACGGGGAGAGTAGAGCCGGGAGTCAGACCCAGGAATCAGCTGTGTGGTCTAAACAGACCGCAAGCTGATTACTGTAAAAAAAAAAAAAAATTGTCAATTTTTTTTTAATTTACCTGACTCCAGGGACCGGTGATCTGGCCTCCGGTGATGTGTCCCCTCTGGTCAGCTGGTCTCCCATAGTGCACTGTGGCCCGGTCATCAGGTGATCGGGTCCCAGTGGAGTATGGGATATCACCTGACCGGATGCATGGAGGACATCACCGGAGGCCCGGATCATGCAGGTAAGTGCTATTAAGAGAGGGGGGGTCACGGGGGCGGGGCTTAGTGCAGGGGTGGGGCTTAGTGCCGGGAGGGGTAGCAGCGGCGGCCGGTCAGCGCATGCGCGGGCACTTTGTCACGGTATTTTTTGCGAAAATACCGTGACTAGTGTGCGGAGGGGATTCGCACGGACAGAGCTTTATCGCAAGCTCTGTCCCTGCAAGGGATTTGTAGTAAATCCCTGTGATATCACACTACAATCTGCATTCAGTATGCGGATTGTAGTAAATAGAGCCCTAAGTCATAATTTTTACAAACAGTTTAATGATACTGTAATGGATTTTTACTGAAGAACTGTTCTCTAAATTTCTGTAGAGAACTTGAAGTCAGCATAGCGTTACCTACAGTATGTGATTAGTATCTAGGCTCAGTAGGCTGAGTGAGAATCGTGTTATACATACAAATTAGTGCCTTAAATTTGTTAGAACCAGTGTTAATCTTTATAAGGATTTTAAATTTTGTTTTAGTCTTAGTCGCTTATTTAAAATTGGACACAGATATCTTCGTAATGTTTGTATTTTCCTCATCGTTACAATTTAGTCCTGAAAAAAAAATTTAGTCGACGAATACTTTTATGCCGGGTAAACACTAGACGCAGTTTAGTGCGTACCACAATGGCGGAGCCCGCATACACATTTGTCGTTGTCCGCAGCGACAAAACGACGTCGAGGTCCACGTTGCATTCGGGAGCAGCCATCCTCAGCGACATAGTGGGTACACGCTAGACAATGAGCCCGATATGTTGCTCCAATCTGCCGGCCCGGACAACATATCGTCTAGTGTGTCCCCGGATTTAGTACAATTTTTGTCAGCAAAATGAACACTGCCTTGTACATACACATGCCTGAAACTAGCAGGGAAGTCTGCTACACGCTCGCATCATTTGGAGAGACGGATCTCTTCAGTGCGTTTTGAAAGATAGCCGCCCAGTGATGGACAGTGTGATCCTGCCACGCATAGAGTGAGCTGGGAGCTCTCGTATCCTCCAGCAAGATACATATACGTGGTGCGATGTATTGCACAGTCTGCAATTTCTATTTGTGGTGAATGCGCAGTCGGCAAATATTCCTGCGATCCGTACAATTTTGCCCTTGCCTCCGACTCAGTATCAGACTGTAAATGATTTTAATTCAGGAGACTTTCGCACCATCTATAGTCATTATTCTGGTATATGTCTGTGTATATAAATGCATTACTTTGCTTTAAAATGTACCTGGATAGTTGAAAAGGCGTCCAAGCTCTTTATCAGTTAAGCTGCATACACATAACGATTTAGTAAATGAACGATTTTAGTAAACGATTTTCGTTCATTTTTTCTATGGAAAAACGAATGAAAATCGTTTACTAAAATCGTTCATTTACTAAATGCAATGAACAAATTTTTTTGAACTACAAACGATTTTTCCATATTCCTTTACTGAAAATCGTTGAGTTGGTCAGTCTGACTGAACTACAAATGTGAATGAACGATAATCGTTCATCGTTTTAACTTAGAAAGTGAACGATTATTTTCAACGATTGAACGATAAACGATATCGTTAACGATAATCGCTCAAATAATCGTTGCGTGTGTATGCACCTTTAGAATTTTTTTTTTTACACAGCTCCACCTAATACAATGCGGTACATTTTGCCTATGAGCACATGACGCCATTTTCACGCACTTTCCTGTGAATACGGGTACAATGTCTTAATAATAAGCACATGCAAGAAAACAGCATTTGCTCTGCAGCCTCCATTTTGTATGGTTTATAAAGGACTCCATGACTATTCGTGCATACTTATCGACTCTCCCTCATAGTCAGGGAGACTCCCTGAAATAGCAGCAATCTCCCTGTCTCCCTGAAGAGTCTGTCAATCTCCCTGATTGCAGAGCTACAGTATATATATTCAAATGGGATAATTAGTACAATTTCCCTGCATTGGGTATAAGACACAATGGGCCTGATTCAGACCCACTCACGAGCGGCTGTCCGCTCGCAAGTGGGTCGATGTTATGGACTGAGCATGCGCACGACGGAGGGAGCTCCGTCGTGCGCATGCGCCAGACGCGACGAGCGAAGGAAAGTCCTTCGCTCGTTGTGTCCGATCAAAGGGGGCATGCTGTCAATGTTGATTGACAGCACGCCCCCTTTGGTAGGCGTTCCGGGGGCGTGCCTCCCTGACGGGGGCGTTCCCACGGGAACGCCTCCCGTCAAAAGCCGGCCCACTGACATCACTAGTGATGTCAGTGGGAGTGATTTTGGCTCTGATAGAGCCAAAATCACTCCGGAGCTTGCGGTTGAAAACCTCAACCGCAGGCTCCGGCTCGCAATTTCGATGGTCGCGATGGTCATGACCATCGCGGCCATCAAAATGCACGCTCGTATAGCCTGTGGGTGGTGACCCACAGCTATACGAGCGTCCAGGAGGACGCTCCATTTTCATGGAGCCCGGCCCTCATTCAGAGCGTGCGCTCTGCTCAGAGCGTACGGCTCTGAATGAGGGCCTATGATCCCTATGGCTACATGCATTTTTTGAAAAGTAACAGTGTGTTTTCATCAACACATTGGCCCTGATTCAGAGCCGCTCGTAAGCGGCCGCTCGTTCGTTCTGACCGATGTTCGCACATCTGCGCATGCGTACGGATTTTAATACGCATGCGCGAACCAGTCAGTGCGGCCGAAAATCGTTTGTTCGCTATATAGCAAATGCCTGCTATTTTGAGTGACAGAAGGAGGCGTATGTGGGTGGTAACAGGGGAAGGTGCTAGAAAACGGGGGTGTAGAATTCGAACGCAGGCGTGCTTAAAGGTCAAAACGGGCATTTTAAGGGAGTGCATAATTAATACAGCAGCGTCATCGACCACGTCACTTGGTTTTTTTTTACTCAGAACTGCTCGCAAAATAGCGGTTGAAAAAACCAGCCACAAGAATAGCGAGCAGTTCATACGCTGTTCGATGTACTCGATTAATCTAATAAATAGCGGACATGACGTATGGTGCGAGCGGCAAGGGGGCGTATTTTTCAAAATTACAACCGCAAGTTTTGCTCGCTCGTTCAGACTTAGAGGCGTGAACAGTCCGCAATTAGCGAACGGTTCATTTGAATAGCCACCCCTTGTTCTAGAACGAAAGACCGCAAATAGCGAGCGGCTCTGAATCAGGGCCATAGATCTTACTGACTGCTTTGGGTCTCGTTTACATTTGGATGTACAGTAAGACAATTGTATGACACGCCTCTCAGATGTAGCAGTACACGCCCATCACATGTATGACACGTCCCTCAGATGTAGCAGTACATGCCCATCACATGTATGACACGCCTCTCAGATGTAGCAGTACACGCCCATCACATGTATGACACGCCCCTCAGATGTAGCAGTACACGCCCATCACATGTATGACACGCCTCTCAGATGTAGTAGTACACGCCCATCACATGTATGACACACCTCTCAGATGTATCAGTACACGCCAACTTTACCGCCGCGCTCATAGGTGTTGCTTTCACAACCACCCTGAAATGTTTTTTCAAAAGTAGGCAAGTATGCTATTAGGTTCTTGTGGAACTACAAGTCCCAGCGTGAAGGCTGACACATCACGCTGGAACTTGCCACAGGTTGTTTAAGCTTGGGATAAATCCTGTATATGTGTGTAAAGCTCTTCTTTATGAATGCACCAATGAACTCTGACTCGATCTCCACGCTATCCGAAGCCCTGCAAAAATGTATCTAACTGCGCAATTACGGCGAGCAATCCAATTTCCTCAGTCATTCTCAATACAGTTTATGTACCTGAAACCTCTCCACGGTTACAGTTAAACACACATAATGAAACCCAGTCTGACACAATTTCCCAGAGCCTTTGATACTCTTGGTAATTATGCAGGAATTGGACCTCATCCCCTAAGCTGGTTTCATAATGCCTGTAACCCCTAAACTATTCCATGCTTTCCTTTATCAGGACAATATCAGGACGTGTCAGTTTGTGGCTGAACTGTTAACCCTTTATTTATCAGACAAAAAGTTAGAGAGCGTGGAGGCTCATACGGAGTTGAACATACTGTAGGTAATTTGTTTTGCCTAAGATGTGAATTTTAGTACTGTGGGCCTGATTCAGACCCGCTCGCAAGCGGGTCGATGGCCGGGCAGTGCGCACGACTGCGTGTACGCGAGCCCTGGAGCAAGCGAGAAATCACTCGCTCCAGGGCTCGCAACAAAACGGGGCGGCTGGCGATGCTGATCGACAGCTCACCCCGTTTTGTAGGCGGGGAGGGGGAGGTGGCTGGCCAAAAGGAGGCGTTCCCGAAGGAACGCCTGCCGTTTGAGGGCGGCCCTACTGACATCACTCGTGATGTCAGAAGTTGAGCTTCCTGCTCTATTAGAGCCGGAAGCTCACTGGGGCTTGCGGGAACGAGACCCTACCACAAGGGTCTCGTCGCAAACACGATGGTCGCGACCATCGCGACCATCACCTGGCCGCTCGCAAAAGCTGTTGGTGGTCACCCAGAGCTTAGCGAGCGGCCAGGAGGCTGGCTCCAAAAAAAAGAAAAAACGCCCTGATTCAGAGCAAGCGTTCTGAAAGAGCGTCCGGCTCTGAATCAGGGCCTGTGCACCTAAAATGCATACGTATGTGCGTACATACAGATGTGTCCTTACTTAGCATTGCTCTCAGCGCGGCACATGTTCAGCGGAGCGGTGCAAGATGGTGTAATGTACTTCTGCATGGCCGACACTATTGCTCCACACTTCACATAGAACTTTCTATTGCGAAAATTTGCACCAAAGTAACAAAATAATTAATTAGATTATCAAAAAAGAAGCAGAATATTAGTAAAATGTAGCAAAGAACATTATGCTGTCTGTCCGTGAGACTGACAATGCGGCTAAAAGTGGACAATGGTTATTTGTCACGTATGTCACAGATCACTGTGTGATAGGCACAACATGATCTTCCATGTTTTGCCACACTGTTGGTCTTAGGGCTGAAGAGTAACGTTGAGAAGGCTTCATGCTCCTTGCTTTTACTGCATATTTAATATTAGAGATTTGCTGTTCGGTTTTCCTGAAAACTAAACAAAATAAACCCAAACTTTGGGGTGCCGAGTCGAGTTACAGTTCGGTTCATTTGGGGTTCTAAGTAGAATTGTGTCCCGGCTTGGGTCTACTGTAAATTCGGAACTGAGATTTAAACATCTCAGGTTATGGATTACATGGAAAACAGGTCCAAATGACATGATTTTTGCTGTTTTTATCAATTTTAAAGAAATCCAAAACTAAAACAGAAAAGAACCTAAACACTTGAGAGTAGTCATTCTATCGATGAGCGATATATTACGAGTGCATCGGCGGATGTGTACCGTGCACCCGATAGGTCTGTGACCAACATCATTCACAGACCGATCAGGTCAGCCCTGCAGCACAGCCAATGGCAGTGCATCTGGCTTTGTGTATGGGTGACCCACCGACCGTCTGTACACTTGCTGCCGAGATAGCCAACACTGACATCTCAACTGGGCGGGCAAATTCAAATGCCCAGTCGTGATGTCAGCCCATACACATCGGGCAGCCGATTGGTAAGTATGCACCTAGCTTAAATCTCATTACACATTTTACATCTGCCCCACCTGCTCTGCAACATGGATTTACCGGGATGTAGTCAGCACCCCGGCGTGCGGAATGGTGATGGGCAAAATACCGGCGCCGGAATCCCTACACCGCCGGGATCCAAGCTCCAGCATCCCAACCGCCGGCATCCTGAAGGTAAGTATCTGGGGTTAGGGAACAGTTAGGTTTAGGGTTAGGCACTAATGGGGGAGAGTTAGGTTTAGGGTGCGGGGAGGGGAGGTTAGGTTTAGGCACTAGGGGGTAGGGTTATGGTTAGGGGTAGGGGTAAGGGTTAGCGTTAGGGTACTTACCTGATAGTGTCGGGATTCTGACCAGCGGCATCCCAACGACCGGGATCCCATATCCAAACCAGTTTCACCATGGTGCAAAGTTACTTTCTCTTTTTTGTTTTGCTCAGAATCAGTCTTTGGCAGAGCTTTCTAATGACTATAATGCTACACAAATGTTGCTAAGTGCCGTACAACAACCATAAGGCAACATGAAAATTATTAGCGATGATTGCTAAATCAACTTACTATCAATTGGGGATAGAAATGAACTTGTAGTCAAGACTCTTTAACCTCAATCCATCAAAAGCTTGTGTAGTTATACTCTGGACAATTAATTTCCTTAGTTTGTTTGGCTTAGATAAACTTTCCAGTTCAATTATCTCATTACGTTATTACATTTCCTGACACTGCTCAGCGGCACGAGCTAATACTGATATTTTTCATAATAAAAATACATTTTAAAAAAGTGCCACATTTTGGGCCGTTTTTTAAAAAAAATTCTCTTTATTTTGCGTTTACATAGAAATGTGACTGACCTTTAAATCATGCATTTTATTTATGTTTTATACAGTATATAACAAGATATTTTTAATAAACCAAAAAACAAAGTTATTACAGGATGTTGTTTTCTGGTCATTTAAACACATGCTCTATCACTGGCATTGAAGCTAGCACTAGGGGCCTGATTCAGATTTGCACGCAAATGACATCGTAGCTGCGATCTCACACGGATCGCAATGTCTCCAAAGCTTACTGGAGCAAAGGGACGCCCGCTGCCGCCTTCTCATATACGTCAGACAATGTGCATCAACATAAACATCGAGAACATCGACGCAGATGGGGGAACCGCGCAGCTTCAGAGTAACTCTGACCTGTCTCACACACTGCGGCTCTACTGCATACTTGACGAATTCTGGCAGCCCATTCCAGGACGGGGGCTGCCTGGCCGGTACAGCAGTGAGGGTGGGGGGCTGCTGAAGTGGGCGGAGCGGGGGGAGGGGCATGTCCGCACAATTGCTTCATCACGGCCCCACCCCGCTACGATGAATCGCTGCCCCCCTCTGAACTGCCCACTTTCACGTGCAGTCGCGGGGGGGAGGGGTTTGGGGGCGGCGGATGATGCGGGTGACTTGCTTCTTCTTACAGGGTGTCGGAAGCAGCACCCAATTTTCGGGAGGCTCCCGACAGTCCCGGGAGATTAGGCAAGTATGCTCTACTGACACGCTAACAGCTCTCATGCTGCGAAATAGATCGCAGTGGCTAATTTATTCACGCCCATGAAACGGTCCAGGCACATCTGCGATTGCCTAGCCACCCTCCGTTACCTGCCCCCAAACGCTGACTACCTGTCACTCCCTTGAGTGAATCTGCAAGTGAATCCTCTGCGTGAGCGTAATTGCGAATAAATCAGCAGGTGCGCAGTGTGGCTTTCGCGCATACGCAATGGCTAACAGTCGCTCAATCTGTGTACACATCGGCATTTGCCTGTGGATCTGAATCAGGGGGTCATTCAGACCCGCTCGCGAGCAGCAGTACGCTCGCAAGCGGGTCGATGTTCCCCACTGCGCATGCGCACGACGGAGGGAGCTCCGTCGTGCGCATGCGCGAGACCTGGGGAGCGACAGGCTTTCCATCGCTCCGGGTCTCGCACCAAAGGGGGCGTGCTGTCGATGTTGATGGACAGCACGCCCCCTTTGGTGGGCGTGCCAGGGGCGTTCCTGCCAGACGGAGGCGTTCCCATGGGAACGCCTACCGTCTGAAGCCGGCCCCACTGACATCACTAGTGATGTCAGTGGGAGTGATTTTGGCTCTGATAGAGCCAAAATCACTCCAGGGCTTGTGGCAGGGAGACCCTACCGCAGGGTCTCCGTCGCAAGTCCGATGGTCGCGATGGTCAAGACCATCGCGACCATCTTTTTGGCTGCTCGCATATGCTGTGGGTGGTCACCCACAGCTATACGAGCGGCCAGGAGGCCGCTCCATTTTCATGGAGGATTCAGAGCGAGCGCTCTGGTCAGAGTGTCCGGCTCTGAATCAGGCCCTAAGACCCTTAATCCACAGCCAAGATTTGTACTTATTTAGCAAGCATGAGTATTGTGTTATGACTAGTTCAGCACAGAACACTCATTTTCCAGAGCCCAGTGTTACCATTATTTGCACAGTGATCTAGTTTAATCCAAGCTGCATAAAGCTTTGTTACATTTATTTCCAATAAATAACCTTGGCAGTGCCACAGCCCACACCACCTCCTGGCACCTTAGACAGCTCTGGTGCGCTGAAATTCTGGTTGCAGAGAAGAGAAGCTGGCAGTCAGGAGACACAGGGCCTGATTCAGCAAGGATCGCAGTTGCTTATACGCACGCAATCAGCCAATTACGCACTGCACATGCATTGCAGTGCGCGTGAGCCAACAAGACGCTGTGATTGGGACTGCAGTGACCACAGAGACCCATTGCAGAGTGATTGACAGGAAGTGCCAATTGTGGGTGGTGACGAGGGGTGGTCGGGTGAACGCAGGCGTGCCAGTGGGTTTCAACGGCGTTGCAGGGGCGTGCATAAATTAGTCACTGTGATACCAGACGCAGCCTGTGGTCTCATAGCGTGCGCAGAAGGAAGCAATACCAGAGTTAGGTCTGACCTGCCTTAACTGTGCATATGGATCCGATGTTACCGATTGTTTCGCTATGTTGCCCAAGTGTACGGATGTGAGTAAGGGGAGTGAGCGTCCTAATGTCAGGCTGCGATCGCAATGCGAATGCAAACATTTACATATCACCGTTGATATTAGCAACTGCGTTGCATGTGGATAAGCATAATAGAGATTCATTCTGTACCAGGCCCACAGTGCTGCCAGGATAGGAATCAGGGATTTTTCAGGGAGGGGTTTTTCCATTTAGAATACACTACAATGGATTAAGGGTTTGGAGAGTCTACTAATCAATGAACGGGTATTGGAAATGTGTGTGTACAGTATATTTCCGTTTCTTTTACTCTGTTGGTATTAGTGTAATGGTAGCATTACTGCCTCACAGCACTGAGGTCGTTGGTTCGATACCCACTACGGCCCTAACTGTGTGGAGTTTGTATATTCTCCCTGTGCTTGCGTGGGTTTCCTCCGGGTTCTCCGGTTTCCTCCCACACTCCAAAAATATACTGGTAGGTTAATTGGCTCCTAACAAAATTACCCCTATTGTGTGTATGTGCGTGTGCATGTGGTAGGGAATATAGATTGTAAGCTCCACTGGGGCAGGACTGATGTGAATGGCCGAATATTCTCTGTAAAAGCGCTGCGGAATATGTGTGCGCTATATAAATAACTGGTAATAATAATAATAATAATAATATTAGCTATTGGCAGGCAGGCTCAAAAAACATATTGTATGCTTTTCGCAATTCCGATAGAAGTCTATGGAGGTTGCAATCGCAAACGAAATCCAAGGGACTGCAGCAGATATCTTATATAACCTTCTAATACATAGTCCTGATAATTAATTAGGCAACCCTGCCAAAATAGCTTGTTACATCAGCCCCTTTATAAACTAAAATACTGTTGGCAAATATGTTTTTGTATAGAGACTTGTATCATGGAAACTGTATATTTGATTGAGTACTTATACTGAGAATGTCGCTGGCCAGGTGGAAGTATTAATTTGTAAAGCAAACTTTTCCAATACCAGAACTTAATATTCTGATAAATGTATTTATATGCATGCAAAGAATATTTCATGATGGATAATGTAGCGTTGTGCGTTTCTTCTCCGTGTTCTTGTCACATTCTGCAAATTGGGAATTGTAGTTCTTTAAGCCTTGTATGCTATAGCTTTCCCTGCCCGAATGTACTGTAACAATAAGTATACACAATATGAAGAGACTTGTATGCTATAGCGTACGCAGGGAAGGTTTCTTAGTAACTAGAACCCCCCCTGACAGGGCAGTGGATAGACCCCCTTCAGTAGATGTACCCTGACGTCATCAGCTACTGTCCAACGTGGACATACAGGGGCAATATAAACCTGTGGCGAGCGAAACAAGCTGACGTGCCCGAAGCATGGCGAGCAAAGCAAGCCCGCGGGGAGACAAATTTCTTCTTTTGGTGGCCTTTATGGGCATGGAACCGCACTTCCGCCCTTGCTCCACGTCACTTCCAGGTACATCTACTGAAGGGGATCTATGCTCTACCCGCCTGACAGACTCGGGAGCATGCACCATCTTAATAAGCCCTGCCCTCTCACCGGCTAATTGCAGCAATTCGTGGGCCGATCGGGAGGAGGCGGAGCCAATAGGACGCGATTCCATTAGAATCAAGTCATTAGGCTGAATTGCCGCTAGGAGGTGGGGCCTAATGGCAGTGCCAGCCTGCAAGGTCCTGTCCCAAACTCCCCATTAGTAGGGATGGATATCGGATCAAATCATGCGACGCAATGGCAACTAGCGGAATGTATCGTGCCGTGGCATCGTGCCCTCGCTGGGTACACACATCATGAAGTGTGTAGCCAGTCCGTGCACTGGCTATATGCTGACTTCCCATGGGAAGTGCTCTCTGCTAGTCACACACAGGTCAGGCAGTCCTAAGGGGATGTGACTCCTCTCCCTGGTACGGCCAGGGAGTGCTTGCATTGGGAAGCCAGTGCCCTGTCTTTCTGTCTGCTGATGCAGTCGCTAGAAGTCAGTACATGCACCGGTCTGCCTGTCTTTGTGCGCATGTGCCGGTCTCAGCGACTGCCAGATACACTGCGCCGAAACATGCGGACTGCAGCACAGCGAGCAACCCCCCTCATCAAGAAGGGTACGAGCCATGGCTGACATCTTATCTCTGCATTCTTGTGCAAAACTATTCACACTCCTCCTCTCAGCTACTCTGTGCTTTACAATGAACAATCCCCTTCTTCCCTTCGACTGATGCAAAGTGATTCCCCTCTACAGACACCGCCCTCGGAAATCAAGGAGCACAACGGGTCCATTGCTGAATTTACACACATTGGCCCAAATGTAACTTCAGCGATATGACCACTATATTTAAAGCAGCGTTTTGTTTTAAGGCAAAATCAACCTTTTAAACGTTACCTAGGCATTTTACCCCAGAGTGAGAATGATCACATGAATAACTTACTGTAATTTCATCACCATTTTTCTCAATCTGTAAAGCTGGCTACACACTATGCGATCCATTGCACGTATAGCGTGGATCGCATAGTGTTTACATCACACAGCAGATGGGACGATGAGATGTTCGACGCCTTGCTCCTAAATGAAGCATGGAACGACACATTGCGCAGTTTGTCCGCTGCATCGTGCAGTGTGTATGGACAGCGAGATGTATCGTGCCATCGCTGGGTGCACACATCATGAAGTGTGTACCCGGCTTTACTCTAAAAGCTCTTTGAAAACGGTGAGCAAGAATTTTTCATGTCACTTTTATTGCAACCCATGCGGCTCAGCCATGTTCTCCACACAGGTCAAGAAACTCAGAAAGTGATGATATTTATTAGCAAATGCAAACTGTCCTAAAAGTGTAAGACGCACTGCTATGAAATTACAGGCAAGGTATGAGGGAGGGTAGCCAGCTTCTCCATAACATAATCTCTTGGCTGATTATTCCAAAATTCATTTTATTACAAGTAAGCAAATATTTTATTACAACAAAATGCTCTAGGAAAACAAAGATTGACTATGATGCAACCAACATTTATCTGATAAACTCATTTAACAGCAGCATCTGTGTTCTCAGTCTAAGGTATTCTGGGCAATGGAAGCAGGATGGGTTTTCAAACAATAGGAAAAGCTTACGCTGTAACGCAAGGCCATTTTGCGGACTTAGGGCCTGATCCATTACTGATCGCAACTGCGATTACGCATGCAATCGGCCGATTGTTGCTTTCTGAGCATGCGTATATGCATCGCAGTGCGAATGAGTTTATGATCGCAGTGACTGCACAGACCATCGCAGAGTGATTGACAGAAAGAGACCATTTGGGGGATGGGTGGTCGGCGAAATACAGGCGTGCCAGTGCGTTTGAATGCCGTTACAGGGGCGTACATAAATTAGCCATACGCAGCTTAGGCTTTCACTGCGTGTGATGAGGTTAGCAATGTCTGAGTAAGGTCTGACCTTGTGCAAGTGTGCGCGAGGCTCCGATGGTACCGATGGTTTTGCAGACTTGCTACGTATTACGGATGTGTGTAAGGTAAGGTGGGCGTCCTTATGTTAGGCTGCGATGGCACATAGTGATTGCATTCATTAGCATATCTTTGCAGTGAGACTGCGTGCGTAATCGCTATTGCCATTACTATGGGCCTGATTAAGTAAGGCTATCGCAATAGCGATCCTTACTGAATCAGGCCCATAGTTTGCGCGTTATTCGCACTGCGTATGATCTAGATACAAGCGAATGGAGGCTATGCAGAGTTGATGTACACGAACATACGCCCTTTTCAGACGCATCTAATGACAGAGCTGGTGGAAGAGCAAATTTATAATGATGGTGGATTGCTGCATTTTCTCAGTGCACGCAATGCGGTTGTAACTATGGCTGAGTGGTGTTCATCTCTGCATTGGACCCTATGGGGGGAATTCAATTAGGAGCGATGTTCTCCCCCCACGAGTAAGTGTGGCTATAGGCTGCACTTACAGCACCGCTGGTTGTGCGGATGTGCAAGTCCCTCCCGCCATTAGGGGAGTCAGTTCCAATGACGTTGCTGACGTTTACAAGCCGTTGCAGCGGCAACTTTCCCTCCTCCAGTGCAGGGGCGATTTAATTGAATTCCCACCTAGGTGTTCACCTGTTGTATAAAGCAACCAGAAGAGAACTAACTGTACGGGCATAACAGAGACAATGGCGGTCATTTAGAGCTCATACAAATGTAAGGGCAGAGCACACCGGGCTCCTCTTTTTTATGCTGTGGGGGTTTTTTTTGTAATCATGTATTTTTTGTGCATTCACAACAAATATAAACTATACCATAACAACATGTGTTACGTATCGGTCATATCCAGTGACCCTGTGTGAGCCTCCATTGCGTGCAAAAACATGAGATAAATGTTTGCAAAGGAACAAAAACAATTCCTGACAGTGTAATAACATTGGTACAGTAAAATAAGAAGCAAAATAATAATAATAATAATAATAATAATAAAAAAGAAAAATAAGACCAGCACCAGCAAACGTACCCTCCACTTCCGATCGTATTTTAAATAAGTGTATATATATATATATATATATATATATATATAGTACATATATAAAAGAAAACTGTGATAAGAGAAGCAGAGTGAAAAATGCAATATACAGGGACCAGTATCATACGGGGTTAATGGGTGGGTCATTGACAAGCGATTGTATTAGTTTCTGATGTATTGCTGCAGATAAAGGTTTGCACATGGCATATGGTATAACCTCCGTCCTCCACCCTAACCTCCTTTCCTTAGTGCGGGTTCCAACCATTCCACATGGAAGAGTTTGTGAAGGTTTTCTGTAGAAGGCCCCGGGCTGGGAGCGGTAGATTACCTACACATGTGTATTATTATACTTATATTGTCTTCCCTGATAAAGCTTTTTACTACCCCATGGTTGCCCCGAAGGGAATGTTCATTGCTGGAACCAAAAATTGCCTATTCAGGCGTCAGGAATAAATAATCCAGTGAAATTAGTGTAGCCTGATCATTCGCCAAAAAAAAGTCAATGTGTGGGTATTTCGATAGACATTGGTAGAGGAAAAAGGCAGGTTGTGGCATTGGTGGGTGTCAGAAAATTGGGTTACATTTTTTACTTCTTGCCATGAATTATTATTAAAGAGACTTATTTGTACTGGGACCGTACAGTACGTTCCCGCCAGGACTAATTGCATTATTTGTTCATTGGCAGCATTGTTATACTCTTCAGAAAGTATGAGGCTGCAGTAACTTTGGATGACAATGAATATGTATTTTATTATTCTAACTCTGATTTTATTTTATTTATTATTATTATTATTATTATTATTATTATTACCACAGTATTAGTATTATTATTATTGCAGTATTATATTATTACTACAGTATTATTATTATTATTATTATTATTATTAATACAGTATTTATTATTATTATTATTATTATTACAGTATTATTTTTATTATTATTTCTACTACTACTGCTACAGTATTATTATTATTATAGTATGATGATGATGATGATTATTTTAATATATTCCATTGACTCTTTGGCAGAGTTTTTATTTTGGTTGTGACTCTTTGCTAGGAGGTCACAGCTTCCTATTACTGCCCCTGGAAACACTTATTACCTTTTTACATGAGGGTTTTTTCTCTATAATTACCTTGTTATACGTACAGAAGAGCCAAACCTGTAATACATCAATAGTCCCCATTTCATAACCATTCCCACAGAGGCATTGCCAGTGGTCCCCGAGTGGTGCTGAGCAGAAATGTTTACAGTAGGTGGAATTCCAGCTCTCAGCGGTATGCAGGTCCTGACAGATCAGACCAGCAGGAAGATCCACTTGAGATTGCAGCAGTGTCCTCTGGTGTCCTCTGGTTTACTGATAGCTAGAAACAGAACAGCCCTAGAACTCTGGGAGTGACCTCCTGTCCTGCCCAGATCGCCTCCTATTTGAAATGATGCCGCTGACATCCAATGCACGCTCACTATACACCTGGGATATAACTTTTTTTTTGTATATAATCTCAGGTAATACATAACATAGTTTGGTGGCTGTATACTGTATAAGGCTCTTTCCATCTTTTTTTTTTTTTTACATAGAAACTTAGAATCTGGCGCCAGATAAGAACCACTTGGCCCATCTAGTCTGCCCTTTTTATCAGCTTATGGTAACCATAAACCCTATTTGATATTTAGTTTCTTGTAAGGATATTCTTATGCCTATTCCATGTTTAAATTGTTCTACAGTATTAGCCTCTACCACCTCTGATGGGAGACTATTCCACTTATCCACTACCCTTTCTGTGAAGTAATTTGTCCTTACCTTTCCCCTGAACCTCCTTCTACCCAGTCTCAGTGCATGTCCTCTTGTTCTAGTACTTCTCTTCCTATGAAGAATGTTTCCCTCCTGTACTTTGATGTATATTAAAGTTTCTATCATGTCCCCCCTTTCCCTACTGTCCTCCAAACAATACATATTAAGATCTTTTATCCTTTCCAGGTAAGTACTGTGGTGTAGGCCATGCACCATTTTAGTGCCCTTATTTGTACAGTCTCTAATGTATTTGTAACCTTTTGGAGATATGGCCTCCAGAACTGAGCACAGTATTCTATATGAGGCCGTACCAGTGACATACAGTATACAGGGGCACTGTTACATCTTTCTTCATGCAACTGATTCCTCTCCCTATGCACCAAGTGTCTG
Organism: Taudactylus pleione; assembly: GCA_031769625.1. NCBI lineage: Eukaryota > Metazoa > Chordata > Amphibia > Anura > Myobatrachidae > Taudactylus > Taudactylus pleione. Next base: position 5,623,799 of record JAUIMM010000188.1, read on the forward strand.
ACTTGCCTTTCTCATTGCTTTGTTACAATACTTACGTGTTTTAAGTCAACTGAAACAGTGACTCCTAGATTCCCTTCCTCCTCCGTAGTGTCCATTATACTGCCGTTAATACTATATTTAGCCTTTGGGTTTTTGTGACCTAAGTGCATGATGTTGCATTTGTAGACATTAAAATATAGTTGCCAAGCTCTTGACCTAGATCATCAATCATTTGTGTTACCCCTCCTGGTGTGTCTACCCTGATGAATACCTTTGTGCCATCTAAAAAAAGAGCTTACTCTCCCTTCAATACCATTTGCAATGTCACTAATAAAGATATTAAAAAGCACTGGTCCAAGTACAGATCCCTGAGGTTCTCCACTGGTAACCTTTCCCTTCTGTGAATGAGCTCCATCTAGTACAACTCTCTGTTTTCTATCCTGCAGCCAAGATCTTATCCATTCAACCATCTTAGAATCCGATCCTCAAGCTTTTATTTAAGAGTCTGCGATGTGGGATCATGTCAAAAGCCTTTGTAAGGTCTAGGTAAGCTATATCTAAGCCTATGCGCTTCTATTGAGACTCCCCCCCTGGGAGGGATCCAATCGCATCCCTCCCTGCACCCCCACGGCGCACACGTCCTTCTGCGCATGCACAGCAAGAGGGAATTCTGGGTCACAGACCTGGAAGTCCCTCACTCACAAAAGTCAGCTCTTACCCAGAGAACTGTCCTTTGCGTTTTTTCTTATTGCATACCGGCGTAATTAATGTTGACATGTATGAGATGAGTGGTCGGATGCATCGCATGCAAATTGCCATACATCATGCATCCCACCCAGGGTCAGAGTTGTGATTGAGATGCACAAAATGTTTTGAAAATGTAGTGGGCGGAGACAGGGAGGCGACTTAGCGCACGCACGGAGATAGTCCGCCTTGGTCGTATTGATACACAAGTACCGATTCCATATCAATACAAAAGATTCTGATCGTCTGTCCCTGCCGTGAAGTTTAGTTCATGCGAGACTTAGGGGGTCATTCAGACCCGCTCGCGAGCGGCAGGACACTCGCAAGCGGGTCGATGTTCCCCACTGCGGGGGGAGCTCCGTCGTGCGCATGCGCGAGACCCGGCGAGCGACGGGCTCACCATCGCTCCGGGTCTCGCACCAAAGGGGGCGTGCTGTCGATGTTGATTGACAGCACGCCCCCTTTGGTGGGCGTGCCGGGGGCGTGCCTGCCAGACGGAGGCGTTCCCATGGGAATGCCTACCGTCTCAAGCCGGCCCCACTGACATCACTAGTGATGTCAGTGGGAGTGATTTTGGCTCTGATAGAGCTAAAATCACTCCAGGGCTTGCGGTAGCGAGACCCTACCGCAGGGTCTCCGTCGCAAGCCCGATGGTCAAGACCATCGCGACCATCATCATGGACGCTCGCTATAGCTGTGGGTGGTAACCCACAGCTATGCGAGCGTCCATGAGGACGCTCCAAAAAAAGGCAGGAGGGCCCTGATTCAGAGCGAGCGCTCTGGTCACAGCGTTCAGCTCTTAATGTGGTAATTCGCATCAGGGATATTTCCAGACTCTTTCGGGGCCCAGGGGATCAACCACTGTTTTAGGGTTCGGAAAGTATGCCCATACATATGTGTATGTCCATAGGGCACTGTCATGGTCCAACGGCACGACTGATGTGCCCAGTGATTTTGGTAAGGAAGGTTAAACAATTAAATACACCTTTCCTAAACCTGGCATACTATCACTATTATAATCATTTATTCAAAGATCTACGTTTGCCTCCCATATTCAGTGTACACATATTTACGCATGTTTTTGGCACAAAGAGACAGCTTTGAGGTGGTGTGAATTTTGGCTAATTTCGCACATCCTATATGGAGCGCTATGTACAATTCAAATCACCTTCATGCCTGCACAGTCTTCCCCCCCCTGCCATATTGTTCTTACAGATATGAGGACTTATTTAAATGTGGGCGCAAGTCAATTTGTGCAAAATACAAAGGTGTTTTGCTTTAAATTTGTCCAAGGTACATACGCAATACTTGCTGCCGTATTTTGACTTTCATGCACTGGGGTAACTACCACAAGTGCAGGGGGTGCAGCTGCTATGTAGCCTCCGGAGCTCGGCCCTCCCCCTGCACCTAAGGTGCCCGGCCAGCCGTGGTTGCGTCCTCCAGCAGTGTGCTGCGCAAGGCAGGTCCATCTGACCTCCCAGTTGGCTCTGCCTCTCTCTCTCCTCACTGACTGATACTGGGAGGAGGCGTGGCCACCTCCTCCCAGCATCGGAGGAGAGGTGGAGCCGACCGGGAAAGGAGGTGTGCCTGCCCTGCGCAGCACATGCAGAAGGACGACGCGAACTATGAACGCAAAGTTGCCCCATTTGTGGATGAGCAAAGAAGCATCTGCACGCGTGCGTTTCATTGTCTGTATACTGAGTTGCGTATATAAAATGAGTGTAACCTTAAATCTAGTAAAGATCATCACCTTCAAAACATTGCACCCGGTTTATGAAAAATGTACGCCTTGATTCAAATGTGTAACTCATAATAAAATGAATCTCAAAAGAGTGCGTAAAACTTCCATCTGCAGGTCCTTGCTCTACGACGTGTGCATATTAATGCCCGATTTGCATATCCGTGCGCCAGGGCCTCAAGTTTGCACCAAGAAACAACTTTATATCATGAAAACGCTCGTCCGCAGAATTCATTTAGGGTTTGATTCAGAGATGGACGCAAATCCCGTCGCGTCTGCTTTTTTTTTACGCAACAACTGTACAAAGTATGCAAATGACTCAGCCATCTAGATTTGTATTGAGATGTTCCACCGGCGTCTATGCAAATCCAAATGATTGCGTCCAAAAATTTATCATCGGACACAGGGCCCGATTCAGACGCAGACGCTAAGAAGCGTTCGCTTGTAGCTGGCCGATTTTCACATTGTGCGCATACATATGCATTGCAGTGCGCGTGCGCGAACTAGTCCGAGCAATCGCCCAGCATAGACAGCCCAGCTGAATGAGTGACAGGTCAAGCTGTTTGTGGGTGGTAACAGGGGAAGGCCACTAAAAACGGGGGAGTGCCCGATGTACCGATGGTTCCTGGGCATGAAGTGCGCTAGTGGGCATCTTAAGACAGGCTGGTGGGCGTCTGCATACACAAAGCGATCGCACGGCCAGACATAGTGGGCGCTTATGCCTTGCCGTGCGATCGCCTTCCATGCCATCACTTAGCCGAATTTTCATATGCTGGCGACCGGGTCTGAATCGAGCCCGCAGATCAGTCGATTATGGAACTTCTGAGTAACCCTATTGTTACTCAGAACGCCCATCGGTACTAATACGCCGGAGCAGCGATTCAAGGATGCAGCCACTGGCTGCAACACGCCTACAAAACGGTCGCGATGCGCCTGCCTATCTCTAACCACCCCCTTACGTCCCACAAATAGTCCCTACCTGTCAATCACTCTACGTGTAAATCCTCTCTACGAATAATCCACAACTCTGACGCATGCACAGTACTTAAAACATCGGCCAATAAGAAAATATCGTGTTTGTGTCCATCTCACAAGACCCTTAGGCCCCCACTATTTGTTTTTTTTTACTGTTTTCCAGCATATTTTTCATATTATGAACATTGTTGATCGCACCAGTCCCTAAAAACCTATCAAACCTGTTACACTTACATTGAATGAATTATTATATGAGCTGACAGCTATGTGTGCTGTACTGCAGGGAAGCCGCTGGTAACAGATAGAACATGAGATAGGCGATGATTATCATATACAGTATAAGCTTTCAATAACAGTGACATATGCAGCAAATCCACTGGTAGCATAAAAGCAGTGAGCGATGTGGGGATAATGGAATATGGAGCAGTTTGTGTAATAACAGAGAGAAGAGTTATTCCTCTGCCCTCAGATCCATGTAGTATAATACTGAATCCCGGCCCCAGTCCTCAAGGGCTAGGATTAAAGGATTTTCTTACACTAGCAAAGCCGACAAGCAGCGTAATACAGTGTTTACGTAAGTGATGGATCGTCCTAAACAAACAGCTCTTCTTCATAGAAGTCAGCGAACTACATGTACAGGGAGACTAAAACAGACTCGGGGAATTCTTCTACAGATGCATCTGGTACGTACAAAAGGTAAATACTATATGAAGGGGGCTGCGTACTATCCCGGCTTGCACTGCTTATCTTGTGGGATTTTGCTCTGCGCATGATCAGCAAGTAATCAAACCAGCACTCAACTTATACATACACCTACCTGTGCCTGTGCCTTCTGGGGCAGGGATGGGGCCTTATAATGTGTGGCAGTCGGGATGCCGACCATCCAAATGCCGACCGTCGGCATCCCGACTGTCTAATCCCGGCAGGGGTCTAATGACAGGCGTCGAAATCCTGACGCGTCATTTTACCTACGCCGGGAGCCCGACGCCCGGCATACCGATCGAAGGTAAGCCGGGCAACAGGCGCGGACAGCTGCGGGGGGGAAGATTTAGGATTAGGCACCCACCCCCCAGGAGGGTTATGGTTAGGCTAGGGGAAGGGTCGGTTAGGGTTAGGCACCCCAGCAGACTTAGGTTTAGGCTGCGGGGTAGCGGGGGTTAGGATTAGGCACTTAAAGGGGGGATTAGGGTTAGGCACTTGGGGGGGAGGTTAGGGTTAGGCACCCCTAAGAGAAGGTTAGGGTTAGGGGGGTTAGGTTAGTTAGTACTTACCTTAATAGCTGTCGGGATCTTCACTGGTGCCGGTCTTCTGGCGTCGGGATTTGAACCATTGGTCCGGCGGTATTTCATACTGATCCCCTTATAACAAGGGCCAAGTACAGTAAGGGCGTGTTTATGTTAACGTGCTCATGCAGACCAGCAGAAGAGTGACTGAAGGCATTTAATTGACTGGCAAGTATTTAAACCCATTATTGATAATATTTATATAGTGCGCCACCTTATTCACCAGTATTGGAGTGGCTGCTCTAAAGGATAATTACCAATTCCCCAAAAAGCAAAAATGCTAAAAAGTGAACAAATCTAATAGAGCGCCTAAAATCCAATAGGGACAATATACAATCTGCAACTCTCCGTTAGAATAATAATTATTTATTAATAGTATATTAAATCTTCCATAAAAAAAACAGGACTAATAATCCCACATAAAAGACATATAAGCAACAATATTGAACGGATATAATATTTAGGAGTTTCATATGAAATAATTTCATGCAAAGTAACACATTTTAGCCAAATATGTCTCTTCTGTGCACATAGAATCTTGTTGTATCTTTTGCTCCTTTCAATGTATCAAAAGCACTTTGCAATAGAGGTTTTGCTCAGAAAAATTGCTGAAGGTCTCACAATCAATAGTAAGGATATATCCAGTGTTTGTATACATATATATATATATGCATACATATATGCATATATTTTACACTACCCGTTAAAGGAGTGAAATTGCAGGGGTACATAAAGGTATATAGCTTGTAGCATAAATATGCAGACTGATGTAATAAACCTGATTATTGTATAATACAGATAGGAATCACTGTGTCCAGTCCATATATACAAAGTTGTTCACATACAGGGCTACTGATATTCTCACCCAGTGAAAAGCACACTTTTCTCCACATCTGCAGCACGATATGAAGCAACGCTCGCCGCGTTCATTCCCGGAGCTCTATAGCACAGCGCTGCACTGTGGGCTCGGCAGAAGACAGAAATCACTGCTCCTTCTTTAGAATTGAATAGCAGGGGTAATGCTCCATAGAAGGATGGTAAGGTGCTTGGCTGTTAATGAGAAGTGAGCGGCTTCCAATTAATTTTTGCAGATATGCGTGGATAAGGGGTAAAAAGGCGTATACCCCACAAGTCCTTAACGTGTTTCTCTATCGATGATAGCTTCCTCATAAGGATATGATATCCTTGGATATTGTCTCTATTGGAATTTAAACCCCTTAGGCTGGGTCAGCTGGCACTGTTTTAGACAAGTTTAGAGAACAAGTGCATAGTGCTATTTATTGGGCATTCATGTCCCGTTATTGGTTAGCGTTTTACGGGGCGGTGTTTGGGCGTGTTTAATGATAATATTATGGATATGCCCTTCAGAAGCTTCCAGATTATCGCTTCCTCCCGGGCTGTTGTTGGCTTCTTTGCGGGAAAGGGCGACTGCAGTGACCGACTTGCATTAGTTCTTGAGGTGCTCTCTTCGCCCATACAGCGGCTAGGATGATTCTACCCTGCTGGGGTCAGTGGCACCACTGGTCCTGCTGGGCCTCATTTATTGTGTCTGTATTGGGAGGGGAGTTGGATACCTTGAGTGGAGTATGATGTGTTTGCAGTAGACCTCACATCTAGGCCTGGTGTCCTGTTTTTGCGGATAGTAATACTGTGAGTAAGGATTGTTCTTTCTTCACCAACATACTTATTCTATTAAAATTAATTTAAAATTATATAAAAGCTGACCCTTTTTCCTGCCAATATTTGGAGTTTAACACCCATATTCACCTTTTAGGAGGTGTGCCTAATAAACACAAAGTTAAGTCCCATTCACCAGTGCTCTGCTATGGAGCAGCGGTGAATGGGTTCCGCACTCTCCCATCATGGGGTGTGCACCAGTTAAGGGAAAGGAACAGGGCTGGGGGCAGGGACAGACTGGGGCTGTACAACAGCCCTGGCAGTCCGCCTTGTGAGCATGTTCGTGATGGGGGCGTGGTTTATTTTTAAGGGGGCATGTCGCGAGACACGAGGGCCTGGCCTCACGGCACACCCTCCTCTCTTCCCGGTCCACTGCCGCCACCCCTTCGGTCACCCGGAGCTAATAGTATGTATCCGGCGGCATGAGGTGGAGGACGGCGGTACTTTCACCCTGCTCGAACCGGCCCAGAGACCCACAGCCATTCAGGCAAATGCCAGAAGTGCAGGGTGGCCAAAACCGACCCTGGCTGGGGGCAATCCAGTTCATCACGAGCACTAGGCAGGTTCCTGTGATGCCCCCGTGACGCCTTCTCAAATACTGCTCTGCTCCTACAAATGTTGGGAGGTATATTATTGTGATCAGCAATTCTACCAAAATTATCTACTTTATCCTCAATGATGATCTTCTTCATTGCTCATAACAACGTCTGTAAGTTAGTTGTGAATTTTAAAATACTGTATATTCGGCAGCTACTGTAAAAGAGGTTCAGTTTTTATATCACTCCCGTAATTGATGCCTTACAGTTCAATGACAGACGCACGGATTTCAATGTATTTCATATCCCAAAACAAATTAAAGCAAATCATGTAGGTAAGTTTTAAAACCCTTTCAGTTACATATTTCCCCTGTTTCACATTACCTAGGATAAAATAACAAAACAAAACAATCCTATAGCAGCTAAAAGAATGTGGATTACCTGCAGGCCACGCATACAGTGTCAATCTTAGATATTCATCTCTTATCAAACCATTCTGGAAGGCAGAGCCGCTCTCGCCCGTTTCTGTAGGGGCCTGTTTCTTGCTATGGATAAAATTCTAGAGGGCCCAAGAATTGTTTACTTGGTTTTGGAACAGCTGCCCATTATCTTAATCTATCAAAAACATTATCTTCCTGACTGTATATAGTGGGCACTAGCTGGTTTTCAAACTTACCATAAATTTTAAAAGTGGCGCATGTTGTTCTGGATTAGCTCAAAGTTTATCTGTCGCGCAAATCTAGATTAGGAGCAGTCCTGATCGGCACTGACCGAGGGCCCAGAAAGTAAAGGAAGCCAATCGGCTGCAGCATGTGACACAGACCCTCTTGAAATACAGGGGGCTGCAGGCTGATCCAATATGAGAAGTCTAAGACAGGTTCCGTGTAATGAACCGGATTCAGAATCGTACGCAAAATCAATGGAGTGCGTACAACGCCCATGTTTAAAGGTCTGCACGTGTACAAGATCTGCATTACGCATGTGAAGATCGCCTTCTGCAAGCTTGTTCGCAGTGCCCGGACAGTGCAGCCTGTTTAGAGGCAGAGCAGCAGCGGCGTTAGGCAGCGTTCCAGAAAACGGGGGAGTGTTAGCCTCGCTCTCTGTGCGTGCCGAAGTCAGTGGCTGCTTCACAGGCTTCAGCTGCGTGAAAACCCCGGCCGCCCTGAGGACCTCATTCAGAGCCGGACGCTATTTGTGGTCGTTCGTTCAGAAAAAAGGGATGGCTATTCAAATGAACCGTTCGCTCTTTGCGGTCTGTTCACGCCTCTATGTCTGAACGAGCGAACAAAACTTGCGGTCGTTTTTTGGATAACTACGTCCCCTGGCCGCTCGCATCCTACGTCATGTCCGCTATTTATTAGATTAATCGAGTACATCGACCAGCGTATGAACTGCTCGCTATTCTTGTGGTTGCTTTTTCCTACCGCAATCTTGCGAGCAGTTCTGACTATAAAATAACCCAGTGACGTGGTCAATGACGCTGCTGTATTAATTATGCACACCCATAAAACGCCCGTTTTGACCTTTAAGCACGCCTGCGTTCGGATCTCCACTCCCCGTTTTCAAGCACCTTCCCGTTACCACCCACATACGCCTCCTCCTGTCACTCAAAATAGCAGGCATTCGCTATTTAGCGAACAAACGATTTTCGTCCGCACTGACTGGTTCGCGCATGCATATTACGATCCGTACACATGCGCAGTTGGGAAACATCACTCGGAACGAACGAGCGGCCGCTTACAAGCGGCTCTAAATCAGGCCCAGATTCCAATGTGTTTGGATGCAGCAGCGGTTCACAAAAGGCGGCTGAAGGAGTCTTGTGTAAATAGTTTGCCTCCTGCCGGCATATTATTGCACAGCCGCTGCGTACGAAGTTGCAGCGGAGTGGGCAATAGAGTGCAAATCTGAATCAGGCCCAATGCCCTTTATTAAGCTTATTGGTAAGAACTCTGGGTAAAAATACCTTCCATTGATCTAAGCGACTTGTCCCAAATATCTTATACACCACAACACGTCCTACTGCAAAGAATACACCAGCACTACCATTATTTGCTATATACTGACTACAATCATGGGGTCTGAGTCCAATTTTTACGGTATTGCACAGGTGCAGGGAAGCGCCGGTGTACAATACCAAACAACTACACAAATGCAACAGGGGGCGTCCGTAAGAAATAGACACCTCCTGCATTCATCTTAGATCTGAGGCCCTGATTCAGAGCCGCTCGCTCTGACAGAGCGCTCGCTCTCAATCAGGGCCTGGCGATTTTTTTTTTGAACGGCCTCCTGGACGCTCGCATAGCTATGGGTGACCACCCACAGCTATAGCGAGCAGCCAGGAACATGGTCGCGATGGTCAAGACCATCGCGACCATCGGGCTTGCGACGAGACCCTTGTGGTAGGGTCTCGTTGCCGCTAGCCCCAGAGAGATTTCGGCTCTAACAGGGCCGAAATCTCTCCCATTGACATCACTGGTGATGTCAGTGGGTCCGGCCCCAGACGGAGGCATTCGGCCCGCCCACCAAAGGGGGCATGCTGTCACTCAACATCGACAGCACGCCCCCTTTGGTACGAGACCCGGAGCGACGGATTGCCCGTCGCTATCCGGGTCTCACGCATGTGCACGACGGAGCCGGCTCCGTCGTGCGCATACGCACTGCCCCACCTTCGACCCAGTTGCGAGTGCACAGCGCTTGCGACCGGATCAGAATCAGGCCCTGAGTTCGGACATGCAGCATCGGAACACCATTGTGACCATCGGACGCGTTGGTCGGAGCCCTCGGGCATTCTGTGTAAGCCAAAGCTTACTCAGACTGGACATCAGCGGTGGGATGCGCTAACATAGGGCCTGATTCAGAGCCGCTCGTAAGTGGCCGATCGTACGCTCCGAGCGATGTTCACACATCTGCGCATGCGTACGGGTCATAATGCGCATGCGCCAACCAGTCATTGCGGTCGGAAATCGTGTGTTCGCAAAATAGCGAGTGCCTGCTAATTTGAGTGACAGGATGAGGGTGGTAACAGGGGAAGGTGCTTGAAAACGGGGAGTGGAGATCCGAACGCAGGCGTGCCAAACGGTCAAAACGGGCGTTTTAAGGGTGTGCATAATTAACAAAGCAGCGTCATCGACCACGTCACTTGGTCGTTTCTTAGCCTTAAATGTTCGCATGATTGCGGTAGGAAAATCCAACCACAAGCACTGCGAGCAGTTCAGACGCCTTTTGATGTACTCGATTAATCAAATAAATAGCGAAGATGATGTAGGATGCGAGCGGCCAGGGGGCGTCTTTACAAAATAGCGAGCGCATGTTTCGTTCGCTCGCTCAGACATAGAGGCGTCAACAGACGGCAAAGAGCGAGCGCTCAATTTAAATAGCCGGCCCCTTTTTCTGAACGAGCGAGCGCAAATAGCGTCCGGCTCTGAATCAGGCCCTCAGTGCAATAATTACCGACAGTCACCGCATTCCTACTGAACGCATATGCACCAACATATGCGATCAGTAGCGCAAAGGACAGCTCTTGCACGTGCATGATTCCCGGCGTTGGTTTGCAGATACTCGCATTAGCATAAAGTAGTAAATCAGGCGCCCGTGGCTGCCACAAGCTACAGTCACTTTGCCTGCAACTCACAATCGGCCCTTAAAATGCAAAGTTGAGGAAATCGTACACAATCCAGGTTAAACAGGCAAAAGACCAATAGTGGCTCCAGAGGTGAGGCTGCAGCACAGTCCAAAATTCAAATAGGGGAGCCACACCAACTGCCTCCCCAAACGCTGCCCAACATCGCAGTTGGTGTGGCTCCCTTATTTGAATTTTGGACTGCGCTACAGCCCCACCTCTGGAGCCGCCACTGCACAAGACTGTCTGATACGGGTGACCTGCGCCATGCATCCTGCTTCATGTGCGACTTTATACAGTAGCCATTCCTTTGTGACAAAATAACTAATCCTAAGTACCTAGTACACTACAGGCGTTCTAAGGTCCCGATTCAGAGATGTTAATGTCGTTGCCGCTACGCACTGTGCAAAATTATGCAAAAGCCACAGGAGACATCTTAAGTAAACAGACGCCCACTGCCGGCTATTCTAATACTCTGCTGCATCCGAAGAAGCATCATCGGATCAACTGCGTGACCATCGGACATCTGGGTAACCCTCATGTGACAATCTGCATAATTAAGCCCCGCCCCTTGCGGTAAATTGTCGCGATTAGCGCAGATTTAAATAGGAGGCGGAGACAAATTACACAATTCTTGTAGAGTCCCGTCATTAAGCCTCGCCCCCTACACGGGGACCCGCGATCACCGCAGAAATTCTCCCTCACTAGAAAGTGGGCAGGAACATGGTAGAAATGCCTACTCTACCGGGGGTGCAGGGGGTTACCCAAAAAATCGGGAGAATGTCTGGTAAAATCACGCTGCCAGGGCCAGTTGATGCTGCTTCCAAGGATGCCGCCCCTGTTTTCTGGAATGCTCCCCGTTGCCGCCCCCAGACGCAAGTAGCATGTCAGTCACGAACAGACCTGCACGTGCGCAGTGCATCTCCTGCGCAGATCATTATACTTTGGATATTTATATAAATCCCTGAATCGGAACCTGACATGCAAAATTAATGAAAACGTAACAAAATTGAGGAAAAAATATGCAGTACGGGAATCGTGCCAAGCGTCTGGCGCTATATGGTGCAAAAGGTATAAGTGCATGAGGACACATCTCTATGCAAAAATTACCCATTTCACCCCAGTCCCACAACTTCAGACATAAGTATAAATGCAACCAGAATGCGCACAACTCTTCATCACGTGTACTTCTGTGCGTGCTGTTCTGGAACATGCACAATGCAGAAAAAGACCGCAAGATACACTTGGCAAACAGGCGTATGTTCAACTGTGCATTGGCGCTGCGCTCTATAATCATGATCAGACAACTGCATTACAACAGCATTCACATCTTTTTACTCCTTGTGCATATATTTTACCGGAACTCTTTTGCTGAAAATAACATGCACCACCCTCACCTTCTCTGCCAGGTAAACGTTATTAGGTATAAAGTACGACGTGCGTGTGACGGGCTGTAGAAGTGACGCTATAAGTCAGTGTACATTCCTCGCTATGAAGATGTTTGCCTTAAGCAGATTATCCCTGTCCCAGGGTAGGAGGCTGCAGCGAGCAGGGGGAACCACTTGCTGCTGACAATGTGCAGACAGTGGTTTGATAGCCCTGTAAGAAGCCTGGAGGTGAGAATGATCCTAAACACTCAGCGAAAACGTTACAGTAAAACTTTACGCGTTAGTGGAATGTGTCATAAAACAAATTATAGGTTCATTTTCACTTCCATATGTACAGGTCGGGTGCTGAAAAGGTCAACTACGTGAAAATATCAGCAAATTAGTGGTGGTCACATTATATTTATGCATCAATTATCTCTTCTTTTAACTTCACCTCCAACAATGAAAGCCATGGGGCGCTCCTTATTTTTCCATAATACAGCTATTTAATGCTCAGGCAGATATATATTTTTTTGGCCTGAACTAATATTAATTTGACTACAATTCACTAAACATCATTGAGTTATATTATGCCCACAAAATGGCCGCCCTTACTGCCTGTCTACTGTGTGCTCAATTCCTGCTTAGTCAATGGAAAGGCGCTGACAATGTGTATAGCTGAACAGCAGACTTCTGGCTATTGGCTTGTGACACAGCGGCCTATTCACTCACAAGAGACTTTTATAAATAGACTTTATTCTTCAAAAGTGGAATAACATCATAGTGCGGTCGACGTTTGGCCAAAACCTGGCCTACCTCAGGACAAAGCCCACATCAAACAAGGAGCAAGGAACCAGGTTTGTTGTTTCTTATTTGATCTGTGACACTGTGTATAATAGGGCTTGTGCTGAGTTGAATTCAAGTCGGCTGTAATTTCTCTTGCATTACAAATGGGGAACTAATTGCTTATATTTTCCCATACGCATCCATAAGGCCGGACCGCCGCTATCTTTACACCTCATTTTATCGATGTCATTTTCATCAGTGCACACTTGAACCCGCCTTATACTGGGAGCAAAAGAGCCATCAGAAGACAGGCGTAATTATGAATTTGCACAACTATGCACATCGCGCAATTCCAACAAGACAGCCTCAGTGAAATCAGCAAGTGTAGGAGCTCCCCATTACCACTCAGTTATGCCTCTTCAGTGGAGTGCGTACGGTTTGCGTATGTGCATTGCCACTAGGTTCATGTGCAGAGCGAAAATATGCAAAGTACGCTCAGCAAATGGCCGTGCGTTTAACTCTGCAGCAGCCACAAGGAGTGGAAGTATAACTTTTGCTGACATTTTTCGTAATTTAGTGCATTTGCTATATGTACCAAGCTCTGGATGTGATACAGTCCAGAGCTTCGACCTGGTGTGCAACGCAGTGAAACGCGTTGTGAAAATCATCACCATTATCGTTCATGTATAAGGCGCCACAAAACTCTTCGGTCTTGGCCACACAGTAAAAACAAATCATATTTAGAAACAAAGGAACATACAAGGTTGACGGAGGTTTAGAAATGGTTCTGCTCATGAAAGCTTAATGTAGAATAGCGTTTTACAGCGACAATAAAATGATAATATGATTTTTTTTCCCCCCAACAAAAATATAAACCTGGCAGCAGAACAAAATCTATTTGTCCCTCTTAATATTAAGATTTTTTCCATTTTTGTTTGCAATAAAAATGTCATTAGAAACACAGCTTTAAAGCTTTCCAAAAAAAAATTTAAATTAGATAATTTAAACAAGGCTTTCCGGGCATACAGCTGCAGGCAATGCGGTGAACAGTTACATAGAACACATTACAGTCCAATCGGTACAGTATGGGGAAACGAATGAGGGGGTCATTTACCATTACTGGAACAGAAAATAAATTAGTGAGGAAATTCTGTCAGCAGATACAAATATTCTTTCCTCGTAGTGTGATCTACGATACAGTTAAACAATATTGGGCTGAACAAATGTTTTTGGAGAACACAAACTATCAATTTAATAGGAACTAGTGACATCTGTGACGTACTCCCAATCCACTAAGTGTATAATTCATTTCTCCCCCACAGCTCACGTGTAATTCATTCTCCTTCATCTCCCCTTGGAATTAATCTGCCTCCTTTTTTGTAATTCAGTGCTCCCCACCTGTAATTAATTCTCTCTCTGTCTTTGCAATGAATTCCCTCCCTTTGTAGTTAATTATCCACCGTCACTTTTCACCTCACATAAAAATGTCAGGCTGATTTCACCAGTATCAGTATCGGCAGAGGCTCACACCCTCATGGATGAGGTGGGAGCTGACGCCGCCTGCACTGCGCAGCACTAGACCGGGGATGTGGAGACAGTCCCAGGCTAGCTGTTGTTCGATACGAGCAATTTGCGGAAGGATGGGCATTTATCAAACCCTGGCACAAATAACTAAAACCAAAAAATGTACCACACGACACCGGTAGGCAAATAATTGAATAAACCAATTTATTAATATCGAATTCAAGCAGCTGTGAAAATGGTAGCAAGCCACAAAAAATGCAAATAAAAAAGTAAAAGATGGGATGTATAAAATAAAGAGGAGACGAGACGTTTCCCATAGCAACCAATTAGCTCCTGGCTATCATTTTTCTAGTACAATGTATAAAATGATAGGTATAATCTGATTGGTTGACATGGTTACTTTATCCACTTGTCCTTTTTAAATGGTTTGATACAACACAATCTAAATTGCATCACTGCAAGAGAGTATTACAGCTGTTTAATTTTCTTTCTTAGGGGGTTATTCAGCTTAGGACGGAATTGCAAAGCTGCACGCAGGCAGCACAGAGGCAGCACAGAGGCAGCACGCAGGCAGCACAGAGGCAGCACACAGGCAGCACAGAGGCAGCACACAGGCAGCACGCAGGCAGCACAGAGGCAGCACACAGGCAGCACACAGGCAGCACTCAGGCAGCACAGAGGCAGCACACAGGCAGCACAGAGGCAGCACGCAGGCAGCACACAGGCAGCACGCAGGCAGCTTTGCCATTCCGTCATTGCTAATATGCAAATGCAGCAGGTGGTGTATGACACCCCCTGCTGCATTTGCACTCCCAGCACTGCGACCGAGGTCGCAGACTGGGATCACCATCGTGGCCATCGATCTTGATGGTGGACGGCGCTGTGCCAGCAGCCAGCTGAGTAAGTAAGAGGTTAGGAAACTGCATCCGTGGACTCAGCCCCTGGCCTCCCCACTCCCAGAAAACGGGGCTGACACGCCCCATTTCCTGGAACGCCGGCCGTCCCCACGCCTCCCCTTAAATGCCTCTGCCTGTCAATCAGGCAGACGCGTAGCAGGGGCTGCGTGCCATCATGCAATGCTGAGTCACAGCTTAGTTATTAAATCCTGCACTGAATCCGTGTACGGCGTTGGTTTGCCTCTGCAGCTCATAAACGTTCATATCTTACTCAATGAATGTGTTGCTGTCTCACTGCTGCACTTAAAAGTGTCCTTGAAAACTGCTATTGTTCTATGGGAAGTTTCCCTATAAACGTGTCGGACATAATTAAGATGTGAAGTGAGATTAGGTCCCACCAGTAAAACGTGCACAAACCAATTAACTCAGCGATATGTCTCAGAACTCACAAATTCACAGAGAAGGGTGTCTGTTCTCCAAAGCAGTTACTGTACATTTTTGTTTATTTTGGACACGGCTCTATATGTTTCTGGGTCATCCATCAAACTGACCCACAATCAGTTAAAAAATAATTAGCAATCTTTTTTTATATATATATATATATATATTTCTGGCAGAAAACAGCAGTTTGTCAGAGTGTTATGCAAGAGACATTTTTCAAAGGAACATTTCTGAAATGAAGGAAGGGGATACGAAAGAAGAAAAACAGATGCCGCAGGCACCACATGTATTAATCGTGAGCCACGAGAGAGTGTAACATGTACCCAGACCTGTCACCGTTTAGATAAGAGAGGGTTTTTTTTATGTTTTTGTTAAATCCATATAGTGTTTGACAGTATAAACTGTGTGTTACATTTTCACTGTAAAACTTTGTACCCACCACAAATACTCTTTTTTCCCATTGCCTCATTCACCCAAACTTTACGTGAACTGGAGATGTTCCAAAATATTTACTAGTCATATTATTCCCAGGGTGGAATTTATCATCAGCAATTAAAGAAAACATCTGAGTGATTGGATATGGTGATCTCTGCGGAGAGGCGGACGAAAGCTGTAATAGTTTTGCAGAATATGTTGCATGTAAGCGCCCTTTTATAGCTTGTACAGTAGAAGGATGTTGCGCCACGGACATGGAACTTATAATGCTTCCCGGTTTACTGTCCAATTATTCACTTCTGCCTTTAGCATGTTATGTAAGCTCCCACGAGCAGGGCCCTCCTTTGTCTCCAAGACCAAGGGTTCAATGTATCAAGGGGTTATCACTGATTCTTCATAAGTATTAAAAGGCAATCCGTGGGCTTGCGCCTTTGTCTTCTCCTAATAACGCAGCCACCATAGTTAGCCATGGTGGCGATGCCTGCAGCCAATTTATCGAGCAATGCTCTATGCAGTCCTATCTTGTGATTTCTTGAGATGTTGCATGTACAATGGGGTCAATAGGTGTCAATTCCTTTTCACATCAGCACTACGCACAACCCCCACCCGCCGCCGGGCCAACATATCGGCCAGTACACGTTAACCGATCCGGTGCCTGACTGCCTATGTCGGCCCCTGTCAAAAAATCATCTAGTGTTTACCCAGCTTCAATTTAAAGGGGGCCTCTAAAAAAGAGAAAGAAATACATGAAATACAGTATCAAGAGGCACATATAAGGATAAACGGTCCCCTACCATGACAGAATGTACAATGGCAGATGCTGTTTATATCTTTGTCTTCTTACTAGGCACAAATAATTGTCCTGTTTCTGTCCATGTTAGGTTCCAACTGACTGCCTGATATATTGTCCAATAAGATTACAGACAAAAGTCTACGTATAGAGAAATAAACATCACTATTAAATCATCTCAAATGTCATTAAAAAAAGTTTGTGACTGAGGGGCCTATTCGTCAACACTAAAATAAATTTTTTAAGGACATTTTCCATAATTACCGTTACTTTAGTATTCATGAAGAGACTTAACCTGATATCTCCTGGTTAAGTCCCTCTGCGTTATTTTTCCACACTCCCCATACGTTAGTACATTAGCACATTAATATGGGGATATGGAAATTATGCTATTCATCAAAATCCGAAAATTATGTATTTTCGGAATTTGATGGAGTTACTATACGCCACTGTGAGGTGGCGAATAGCAGGTGACACTTACCTGTGTACAGGTCCCCCGGCGTCTACTTCCAGCGCTTTGGTCCCTCCTCTGGCCCGGTGGCTGCTGACACGTATTCTCCCAGCAGAACACAATAAAGTTTAGAGAAAAAAAAATTCTACTTTTTTTTTTCTAAACTGTACTGTGGTCTGCTGGGAGATTACGTGTCAGAGCAGCCCCCGAAGCCGGAGGCGTTGCAGCGGGCAGGTAAGTGCGGGGTAGGGGGCGAGGTTTGCAGAGGGGTGAGGGAGGGGAGGGTTGGGGGACACACACAAAATTACCGCAGCTGTAGGCAGTGCTGCACATGCGCACTGCTTTTACAGATTTAACAGCGCATGTGCAGCACAGATTACAGCTGCGATAAGTTAGAGTAGACAGGGAAAACTATCTATTTCCTGAAAAGCCGTCATTGCAAAAATGACAGCTTTTGGGAATAGATAGTTATGGGGAGGAATGATGAATTCCTCCTGTAATTAGGTAGAACTCCATGCCAGTTCTAAACCTAATTACCTCCAGAGAATTTTAAGTTATGATGAATAGGCCCCTTAAACTTTAAATTTTAAATGGTAGTAAGGACTAACTTAAGAGACTCATGTTCGTCAAATACATTTCTTTGCCAAATCTGCATTCCAGCCCATACTTGTCAACCTTTTACCTGCCCCCTCCGGAAAGGGACAGCCAGGTCGGCACGACTGGGTGTGTGGCGGATGGGTCTGGGGACGTGATGATGCAAATCGTGTCATCGTAGCCCTTCCCCCTCTATACAATGCCATGGTCACCAGCATTGTCAAGCGTGGGCAGAGCCACGATGACGCGGTTCAATGCAAATTCAATCCACCGCCTGAACAGCCACTCGGGAGGTTCGCGGCTAGGTAGCTCCAACTTACGGGAGTTTTGCCAACTTCTCCAGGTTGGCCGGGAGAGTCACCCAATTTCCTCGAGCCTTTGGCCTTTCTGGTAGCATAGGCTAAGTATGTTCTAACTTCTAACCATAGGTATGCACAGGAGCTGGCAAAGGGGGTGCTGCAACAGGCACTCCCCCCGCTGGGTCATGGACTATCGCCATCCCTTCCCCCTCAGGGACTTAGACTACTCACCTAGGGTGGGCGAGGTGGGTAGTTTATGTCCTGGATGGTGATAGTCTATGACCTGGCTGGGGGGGAGGGCCCATTGCAGCACCCCCTTTGCCAGCTCCTGCACACGCCGATGTTTATAGATAAAGTCGGCAGCGGATACTTAACAGTAACAGAGATTATTGCCCTCTCTCTTTTATCCGGTGCAGAAATAGGATTTATTTAGCCAAATTTCAAATCTGTTCTCAACTATAAAAGCTATAAATAAAATAAAAAAACAACCCAAAACAGCCATCATTTTATTAAATTCTTATGGCTGCATAAATTAACCTGAAAAAGCACAGCTGACATCTCAACTATGTACGATTAAATGCAATCATGTTCCGACATTTCCACTGCTATAAAACAGATGTTGTGTGGCAAATTAACATTTGCTTAGAAACATATAACCGTTCCGTTTAATATGTAGATAATGTGAACCACATCAAATAGAAGTAAATCATATCGCTGGGTATGCAGTGAGTGTGTGATGCTGTGGTTATGCTCTATAAAACAGAGTGGGAGAATTGTGTAAGATTTCAGCTAAGCGCAATAAACTCGTCAGAGTGGCTTCTTCCCGCAGTACTGTATGTTGTACTTAAAGGGTCACTGTAATGTCCGTAATAAGCAGCCTCTCGCCTGCGCGGCTCAGCTCCAAGCACACACAAACTCACAGAGCGACTGAACACAGAGAGAAACACACTTACAGGTAATTTACCGTCTCACACAGGAATTTTTTTTTTCATTCTCTGTCTAAACACAGATGCAAAGTGGGCCTGATTCCGTTGTACGCCAACACAAACGCATTTGCTCATTTTGCCGCTTAGCAATTGCTAAAATATGCTAATGCATTAGCCTGTGGAATTTGTATGGAGACACCTACCGGAGCCCTCACAGCTGCCCCCAACCAGTGGCGTCCCTCCCCGCGGTGTCACCTGGTGCGGGGAGGGGTGTTTTGAACGCGGCGCAGCCACACGCGCCCCAAAAAGGGGGGCGTGGCCTCGTGAGAAGGAACGTGGCCTCACGGCGCAAACCCCCGTGATCCCGTTCTTAATATTACTGGGGGGAGGGGGGATGTTGACTGCCTTGTGTTGCAGTGCCGGCTCCCTCACAGTGTCAGGAGCCGGGTGCTGTACTCAATACTACAGTGCATCACCCCTGTCACTGTGGGGAAGTGTCAGTCTGTACCTTGGTGTCACCCCTAGGCAGGTTGACACACGGATGCGGCCCGCACCCCCCTTGTGACGCCACTGCCCTCAACTGCATACACAAGTGCAGCATTGGAAGCAGATCCTAAAAATATTGACTCCTCAATGGTCACTCTGTATGGCCACAGTAACTTAAGACAATCGCAGATGCCGGCTAGTACACGCCCAGGAAACGGCCCCAACACGCACGCGTTTTGGCCATAACCCCCATAACCACCTACAAAATGGTCTCATCCTGTCAATCAATTAGCGAGCTTGGTCGCAATTCATTCACCAAACGTGCGCAGTGCAGCAGTGATGAAAGTGGAGACCACCGATCAGGACCAGTGTTCGCAAGTCTGGTCAGCCGAGACAGCCAGATTTTTTACTTTATGCTAATGCCAGCGTAGGCGTGGCTTGGAGGCTATACCGCCCAAGGTTTGTCTTCCGCAGCCGAAACGTTCAACATTACTATCGACACTTACACCCACCCTGTGCTGGGTGCCACAGACATGTCTTAAGCAGGTGATATAACTCTGTCCAAATGCCTCAAACAAGGATATGTCTGGTCACACTCCCACGACACTTCCACGAGACAGATCTCATCCAGCCGTCCAGTTGCTGCTCAGAAACGCCCACTGATGGACGGCTGCTCTTATATCCTCCGCTAAGGTGTGTATGCATGGGTGGAGTATGCCCAGTCTGCAACTGCTTTCTACAGAGTAGTCTGCTGATAGTCCACCTTTGGACTTCAGTCCGACTCAGAATCTGCTACAGAATATCCCTAGCTTTACTGGGGAGGGGTTGTACCGCGTAGTGCCTCCATAACAGTTGTGAAAGAACTCCACAAAGGAACTGGATAGGAACGTCATGACAATTTTTCCTCACAGCCCCTAGAGGTGGGCAGGTGAATGAATATAGCCCCATTACCATTCGCAAATTGAATCCCAGTAAAATTCCAATGGTCCTTTACATTGGCTAAACTAGAGTTTTCCAAACCTATCCTAAAATATACCCAAAAGGCATTTTTTTTCGAGGATTTCCATAGAGGAGTTGTATCGCTTTTTTGAATAACCTGTATATTGCGCAGCTCATCTCTGGGATAAATGGAAAAAAAACTATAAATATATAGTGAAGGGCGCTGTCATGTGTGGCTGCTGGGGAGGAGGAAGTCAACCTCCTGGAAACAATGAGAATAATAGAAAGCAGCGCTGATACCATAAATAAATTTAATAAATGAACAATAATAAATACATAAATATAAAAACCAGAACCTCAGTACTGAGAATTCAATGAATATAACATATGGCCATATTAGAAAATGCACTGAAATTGAAAGGCATATAGCAAAACCCTGTAGGCACTGAAAGAATCACCATGGCATTAAGCCTGCACCATGATTCCACATGTAATGCGGGTAGTACAGTCCCATGGAGGGATAAATATATTACCAGTCTTAGGTCACGATAGAAAGTTCTGATGATTGATGGAGGTCCTCATGAATAGTAGGAACCAACACTTGCAGATGAAGTCTCGTGATGACCAGGTGCTGGATGTGGTAAATCCCAAAAATCCAAAAGGTGCTTCCAAAAGTGGAAAGGTGCTGCGGTCTGCAATTGTAAGTGCCAATTCACAGGGTTGTGTCACCAACGCGTTTCGCTGCTCAAAGGCAGCTTTTTCAAGGTGATGGGATGAAAGTTACAAACACAACTCCCTGCCATATAACATTTACAAGTTATAGTAAAATTATTATTTTTTTTACAAAGATTATGGGATGTGACTATTTGTTTCTAATGACGTAGAGAGAATCAGAGCCGTAACTAAACTTTTTGTTACCCTGTGCCAGAAAGAGCATTGTCGCCCCCCTTATATTTTAAATAGGGAGATAACACACCCGAGAAAGGGCCATGGCCTCGGGCCAGGGAAGAGATAGGGGAGGACCAGGAGATACAGGGGATAAAATAAGAGGAAAGAACAAGTGAGAATGATAATAAACAGAATATTGACAGGCCCAAACAGCGCCCCCTGCCCTGCGGTGCCCTGTGCCATGGCACTGGTCGCACTAACCTAGTTACGGCCCTGGAGAGAATTAGCCATCGACCAAATGCTTCCACACAGTAAACAGCGATTGCACCTGTAGTCTAAATGAAGGTACTACAGTACACTCCATTAGAAATAAAGGGAGAAGAGTAAAATCTCAAATAAGAGCAAATAGTACATTAACCCCTAACTAAATACATGACTGAGTCCACTTAAATGTATTTTTATGTAGCATATTTAGCCATTATATTTTAATGTAACTAATCCTTTGATAACACGTAGGTGGTTCAGTGGTAGAAGTGCGCTGGTATTTAGACTAAGCTCTGCCCACCACTGCCTACAATGGCACCCAACCTGTGTGTTTTGACACCCTGCTGCTCATTTGAGATTTATGACTACTGATGAATGTTTAGAAACAATGTCCATGTTCTGCAATGTTCTGTATTGTATGTCACTTTCATTCCTGTTTTTTTGTTTTTGTTCATATAGTTTTTGTACTCTGTAATGTGCTGCAGACACCTTGTGGTGCCATATAAATAAAGGATGATAAGACGTCCGGAAAACGGTAGGTTGCCAAGCCGCCACTTCTCCGGTTTGAATTGTAAACTTGTAATATAGTAACAATGTATCATATGCACAGTGATGCCAGGTAACAATGTATCGTATGTACAGTGATGCCAGGTTACAATGTATCGTATGTACAGTGATGTCAGGTAACAATGTATCATATGGACAGTGATGCCAGGTAACAATGTATCATACGGACAGTGATGCCAGGTAACAATGTATCATATGCACAGTGATGCCAGGTAACAATGTATCGTATGCACAGTGATGCCAGGCAACAATGTATTATATGCACAGTGATGCCAGGTAACAATGTATCGTATGTACAGTGATGCCAGGTAACAATGTATTATATGCACAGTGATGCCAGGTAACAATGTATTATATGCACAGTGATGCCAGGTAACAATATATCGCATGCACAGTGATGCCAGGTAACAATGTATCGTATGCACAGTGATGCCAGGTAACAATGTATCTTATGCACAGTGATGCCAGGTAACAATGTATCGTATGCACAGTGATGCCAGGTAACAATGTATCGTAGGCACAGTGATGCCAGGTAACAATGTATAGTATGCACAGTGATGCCAGGTAACAATGTATCGTATGCACAGTGATGCCAGGTAATAATGTACAGTGATGCCAGGTAACAATGTATCATATGCACCGTGATGCCAGGTAACAATGTACCGTATGCACAGTGATGCCAGGTAACAATGTATCTTATGCACAGTGATGCCAGGTAACAATGTATCTTATGCACAGTGATGCCAGGTAACAATGTATCGTATGCACAGTGATGCCAGGTAACAATGTATCGTGTGTACAGTGATGCCAGGTAACAATGTATTATATGCACAGTGATGCCAGGTAACATTGTATTATATGCACAGTGATGCCAGGTAACAATGTATCGCATGCACAGTGATGCCAGGTAACAATGTATTGTATCTTATGCACAGTGATGCCAGGTAACAATGTATCGTATGCACAGTGATGCCAGGTAACAATGTATCGTATGCACCGTGATTCCAGATAACAATGTATCGCATGCACAGTGATGCCAGGTAACAATGTAACGTATGCACAGTGATGCCAGGTAACAATGTATCGTATGCACAGTGATGCCAGGTAATAATGTATCGTAGGCACAGTGATGCCAGGTAACAATGTATAGTATGCACAGTGATGCCAGGTAACAATGTATCATATGCACAGTGATGCCAGGTAATAATGTATAGTATGCACAGTGATGCCAGGTAACAATGTATCGTATGCACAGTGATGCCAGGTAACAATGTATCGTATGCACAGTGATGCCAGGTAATAATGTATAGTATGCACAGTGATGCCAGGTAACAATGTATCTTATGCACAGTGATGCCAGGTAACAATGTATGATATGCACCGTGATGCCAGGTAACAATGTACCGTATGCACAGTGATGCCAGGTAACAATGTATCTTATGCACAGTGATGCCAGGTAACAATGTATCTTATGCACAGTGATGCCAGGTAACAATGTATCTTATGCACAGTGATGCCAGGTAACAATGTATTGTATGCACAGTGATGCCAGGTAACAATCTATCTTATGCACAGTGATGCCAGGTAACAATGTATCATATGGACAGTGATGCCAGGTAACAATGTATACACGATACATTGTTACCTGGGGACCCCTGTGATTTCACACAGGGGTCCCAGAAAACAGTCTGTAGATAACTTTTTTTTGACTTTGGGCCTGATTGTGAGTCGGATGCTGCAGCGTCATTGTGAGCTTCTTTTGTCGGTCTGCAAATTCACGCAAATACTGCTAAACGCCCTTCCCTGGTGTAAAGCCGTACGCCCACATAGCCACCTCCCTCTCACCGCCCAATAATTTTTTAAGACATTTCTTCGACCGAGCGTCTCGATCACGACTGTACCTCCGCGCACACAATCTCTGGATGCATGCGCAGTACGATGTAGATGCATACACAGAAGACAAATATTGCTCACCTGCGCCTGACAGTGATATGTGTCATTTATTGTTTTTGCTAAGAACACTGGGCCTGATTCAGAGCCGGACGCTATTTGCGCTCGCTCGTTCAGAAAAAGGGGCCGGCAATTTAAATTGCGGTCTGTTGACACCTCTATGTCTGAGCGAGCGAACGAAACATGCGCTCGCTATTTTGTAAAGACGCCCCCTGGCCGCTCGCATCCTACGTCATCTCCGCTATTTATTTGATTAATCGAGTACATCGAAAGGTGTCTGAACTGCTCGCAGTGCTTGTGGTTGGATTTTCCTACTGCAATCATGCGAACAGTTCAGGCTAAGAAACAACCAAGTGACGTGGTCGATGACGCTGCTTTGTTAATTATGCACACCCTTAAAACGCCCGTTTTGACCGTTTGGCACGCCTGCGTTCGGATCTCCACTCCCCGTTTTCAAGCACCTTCCCCTGTTACCACCCACAAACGCCTCATCCTGTCACTTAAATTAGCAGGCACTCGCAATTTTGCGAACACACGTTTTCCGACCGCAATGACTGGTTGGCGCATGCGCATTATGACCCATACACATGCGCAGATGTACGAACGAGCGGCCGCTTACGAGCGTCTCTGAATCAGGCCCTCTGATCATATATATCTGATCCCCAACATACAGTATGCGCCCAATAAACAGTATTAAATCATTTGCATCATGACTTAACTTGATGGTAAAACCCTCATCCAATAATTATTTTCCTTGTTATACTCTGTGAGCTCGTTAGCCAGTGCCTTGTTACAGCCTGTAGATGTCGCTATTGCTGTACAAGTAGAAAGCTTTAGTCAGTGACTAAACCACATCTGAAAGTGCAATTTTCCTGTTCATCAATTGTATTTCATTTTACACAATTGAACATATGTTCCTTGATGATCATTCTCCTTAGGAACAATTTACCAGGTTTCCTGATGCAAAATTCAGATCCTTCTACTACTTCTTCCGGGCATGGGCGTAACTACCATAGGTGCAAAGGGCGCAGCTGCTATGGGGCCCGGAGCTGGGGGGGGCATCTTCCTTGTCAAAGTTACATGTGTTATATACATTTTTCACCATTGGGTGGTACATACAAACTTTTGCTATGGGGCCTTAAAATACCTAGTTACGCCCCTGCTTCCTGTAATGGCTATTATATAACTAGCCATGCCAAACCCACTTGTAGATAACTGCAACGGTGCAAGCCCTATGCACGTAGCCCAACGTGCACTTAGCAATAGAAACTGCTTTAGATATAATTGGATTTATTATCTGGAAACCAGGGAATTCTCCATCCGTCAGCAGAGCTGTTCTCCCATTAAATGTATAATGAAATGTAGTCCACGCTCATTTCACAGCCTTCCTGCAGAGAATATCGCCTGGAAAGTGCAACCTGCAAGATCACATTGCACATCACAAACTTCTTCCCGAATGTCTTTCAAAATATGAATGTTCGATGGAAATATCAACAATATCGCAGCTAACTCTTGTGTGCACTAAAGACCCGAAGCTGCATTCCGGCCCTATACGCTAGGGGATGGCTGTTCATCAAGCTCCGAGCACTCTAAGGGGTAAATTTACTAAAGTGAGAGTTTTTAGAAGTGAGTTTTAGAAGAGATGTTGCCCATAGCAACCAATCAGATTTTAGCTATTATCTTCTAGCACAGTGATTCCCAACCTCGGTCCTCAAGGCACATTGGCCCTCATTCAGAGCCACTCGCAAACAGCAGTACGCTCGTTGCGTTCCGATGTTGACTAACCGCGCATGCGTCGGTGTTACACTGCGCATGTGCGTACGGCAGATTGCGAGCTTTTTTTCTCTCGTTCCTAAAATAGCGTACAGGAAGTGACATGTCAAATGTGATTGACAGAACAGGGCGTTTTTGGGTGTTGACGGGGGTGGAGATAGAAAAACGCAGGCGTGGCGAGGCGTTTTTGGGGCGTACATACATTAGCAGATGCGAACGTCAAATGTGTTCGGACCGTCACATACGTCACTGGAACATCCTCTTTCCCTTCAAAATGCTCGCACAGTTTAGGGTCTGGATTACTCGACCACATTGGCGATGGCCTTCTCCTCCGTCCCGGGACTCCATGATGTTGCAGCGATTAATCGCGGGTGGTCACAAAAGCAATTAGTGTTGTATTGAAAACCGGCTTGGTATGTGTTTGGAAAGCAGTTTATTGGGATAGCACAAAACCGTACGCAGGTGGAAATCATACCTGCTAATGTCAGGATTACACAATCAATTGGCGTACATTTTTGGGGGGGTTTTTTGGCCTCAATTTGTTGTTTATGGCCTATTGTGACAATAATGTCATCATGTTTTAATTAGCTCCCCTTTTTTTTTTTAATGTGGAATTTGCATCGTTATGTGTTTTTTTAAACGTTCCTTCAAGAGGCCTTTTTTGTATACAAATGAAATGGTTTTTTGTGTCCTTTTTTGCCTTTAGGGCCAGGATTAAATGTAACCCATTTGTACAATAATGTCACAATACAATGTCAGATTTTTTTCATAAATTTATTGTTTAAACACAAACCAATTGGCATAATATATATTTTTTTTTCTGCCAAAGATACTTTTTATCAAAAATAAATAATCAATAACTGATAACATAAACGTACAAAAATAACTTAAAAACATTTCACAAGAAAGGAGAGGGAAGTTTTGACCAGAAAGGAATATGAGCCAAGCACAGAAGGAGTGTGGGAAAAGTCGCCATTGCTGTCACCGTTTTTTCGCCCGTTTGGATGGGGGAGGGTGGGCGCCAGACCGGGTCCGGGATGCCATCGGGCTGGCCTGTCCAGAGGCAGATGTTGTGGCCTCTGGACTAGGCACAGGGCTAGGCACATTTGGAGGATTGGCTGATGTTGTGCCAGAGGTGGAGGATCCTGATGTTCCGGCAGGAAGGGAGGTCGGCTCCACCATGTGCTGGCGAACGAGCTGCTCCAGGGCATCGGCGATGCGGATGTTGGCCCTGGTATTTTCCGCCAGGGCCTGACCAATGGTCACGTTGGCCGCAGCATTTTGCTCCAGGGCCTCAGCCACCCGTATCAGACTGGCGTCCATCCTCTGCAGAATCTCCGTATGGAAATCCGATTTGAAATTGAGTTCTGTGAGGAGGCCCACTGCCTGCGAGGGGGCACGCCCTGGACTGGCTTCTGCAGGGTCCTCAGCCGGATGTACTGGTTCCTCCCCTGCAGAGCCAGCAGAAATTCTGCGGCCAAGGCTTCCCTCTGGAGCAGACTCATCCGCCTGTGTCTCTGTTGGAAAAATGAGAAAAGAGTCACATTAGAATCTACATATTGGCACAATAGCATTTCAGAGTTGGTGACATCACAATACTTACCTGGGCCAACATGAGGAGCCGCAAAGTCTGGCATGTCCGTATCCATGTTGGACACGCCAAACACCTCCACAGGCTGCACACACCCCTGTGCCAGCTCTTCTAAATCCGTCAACTCCAATGACACAGGGGTGGGACCCCCACCTGTCCCCCTTGCATGCCTAGCCCTGTCCGCGAGTTTTTGCTTTAGGCGATATTTGAAGTCGCCCCATCTGTGGGGAAAAATGGAAGCCATTATCCTTTGGTTTAAAATGGGGTTTGTTTTTAGGGGGGGCAAGGGTTTACTTACCGCCGTTTGACATCCCGGGCTAGACGGACATAATCACCCACTCTATTGACAGCAACGGCTACCTCTTCCCACATTCTCCACTTCTGGCTTAGACTCATATTCCTGTCTGCCTGTGGCAGGATGTCCACACACTTCTGGATCAAAACCTCCATCTCCTTTCTTGTGAAATGTGGCTGCCTTTTTTTTTTGCCCGCTTTGGCCGGAATACTGGGCCCAGCAGCCTCTTCCATGTCATCCTCCTCACCTATTTGTGTAAATTTACAGAATTCACAAAATCACAACTTGCCTAATCTTATGTTTCAAATTAATCGTTGATAGAAAATGCATGAAAGACTTACCGCCTGACTCTTGTGCATTTTTTCCCTGGTCTGTCGCCATGTCTGAGGTCCAAACAAGAAATACACCAGAATTTGAATGTGTTTTCGTGACGTATTTATACATGCGTCCTTATTTTGCGGCCGCATCATTGATTGTGCGGCCCTATGATCCCTCCTTAATTTGTGCGGGAAACGAAATACTATTTATGGCTTGGTGTGTCTCAAGTCGAGGTGGCGTTTTTGGATTGTTGGAGGTTATCTTGGCTGGAGTTTATTGATTGCGTAGAAAGGAGTTGGAGGTTGGAGATTAGTTTGTTGGTTAGATTTGCGTTTTTTTGTCCGTTATCTTTGTTGGTTTATATTTTTGGGACCTCGTTTGTTGATTTGGTAAGTTTTGTGAAGTCTAACTTTTGTTCAATTGTTGTTTCATTGTGTTTCGTATATTTTGTAATTTTTGGATACCTAATTTATTCTATTTTAGATTTTGTTTATTTTCGACCCCAAAGACCTTTTGATTTTGCATCTTAGATATTTGCTCTTGGTAAGTCCATTTTTTATCTTGTATTAGCGAACTAATTAGCGCATTTTTAGTAGTTACTCTTGTGACTTGTATTAGCGAACTAATTAGCACATTTTTAGTAGTTACTCTTGTGACTTGTATTAGCGAACTAATTAGCGTATTTTTAGTAGTTACTCTTGTGACTTGTATTAGCGAACTAATTAGCGCATTTTAAACAGCTTAATAATCATTCTAACTTTTGGATGGTTTAGCTTTCGCTTTTTGAGCCAACATTTCAACCCGTTTTGATGTACTGTGTTAAATGTCGCTTTGCGGTTTTGCTAAATGGGTGTTTGGCATATTTGAACTTTGATCTAGCACAAAATGTATCAACAAAAATGCACAGAGTGAAATGTGTCAAGTAATTTTGTTGTTTATTTTCAGTTTGGACGTATCATGACAATACCCCGGCATGTAAGCAGCAATGGATGGTATCATCAAGCTAAGTTGTTTTAATATAGTTTTGGGGTGGGTCAAAAGCCTTACTTTGAAATTTTTGAATTTCAGGTTGATCTGGGGCGGATTGTTCTGGCCATGCTCCCGGAAGCCGACCAACCTCAATCTCATCCCAGGCGTAGGCATCGTAGGCATGCAAGGCCCCAGATATTTCGAACACGTGTCACCCTTTTTGGAATGCCCGATGATGAGGTTTTAAGACGCTACCGTCTACCTCCCAAAATCATCATAGACACTCTCTCATTAATAGAAAGTGATCTTGAGCGGCAAATTGACAGTCCAACAGCAATACCACCACTGACGCAATTTATGGCGGTGTTACATTTCTGTGCCTCAGGATCGTTTCAAACAACGGTGGGAATAGTGGCGGGCATCTCCCAATCCTCCTTTTCCCGGATCCTGAGGGCAGTGATGGAGGCACTTTTCAAGCACCTCCATCATTTTATTCAAATGCCTTTGGATATGGGTGCCCTTAGTGTGGCCAAGGCCAATTTTTACCAAATAGCTGGCTTCCCACACATCATAGGGGTTGTGGATGGTACTCACATACCACTTCAGCCTCCAGCACGGCTGGAGGCAATATTTAGAAACAGGAAACACTATCACTCCCTGAATGTAATGGTGGTATGTGATGCCTCCCTCCAGATCCTGTCCCTGAATGCTAAGTTACCAGGAAGTGCACATGACTCCTTCGTCATCCGGCAATCAGGGATATGGCAGAAATTAACCAACCTACAAGCTGGTGATGCGTGGCTTCTGGGTAAGTGGAGACCTTTAGTACATAACAATGTTAAGCTTGATACACAGTGTTCCTGATGTTGTCTCTTATTTTTCACAGGAGACAGTGGATACCCTTGCATGTCCTGGCTGCTCACTCCTTATTTGGCTCCCACACCAGGCCCACAAAGTGAGTATAATTCCGCACTTACAGCCACCAGGCAAGTGGTGGAGCGCTGTATCGGCCTTTTAAAAGGCCGATTCAGATGCCTCCACCGCTCTGGTGGCGAGCTCATGTATTTGCCGGATATGGTGTCGAAAATTGTGGTCCTGTGTGGGATATTTCACAACATCGCCATAAGGAGTGGTGTCCCAATGCAGCCAGAGGATGCCTTACCTGAGGATGGCCCCCCCGAGGTTGGTCGGAGGTCAGTATGTGGGGGGGCCATACGCGATGATGTGGTGGCCAGATTTTTTAGGTAAGTTTGACCCAAACTACAGTGTTTATACCTAATGTGTTTGTGTTTGTTTGCGAACATCTAATTTATTTTTATTTTTTTCACCATCTTCTGTTTGTTCACATAATCTTTGCCACTCCAACGCTCACTACTTCCTGCTACCCTTACCAAACCTGGATCTGGTGATTTTGTCCATATATTCTGGAACCCATATCGCAACGCCATGTTTGTGGAATCATGTTGGCATGGTCCTTCGTCAACCAGTTCTTGATTGTTTTTTTTAATTAAATATTTTATTTGTATGTGTTGTATTTGAGATTATCACTGTTTTTTTTTTTTGGGACTGACCACTTTGATTTCTCATTTATGTTGTGAATAAATGTTTGGAGAGTGAAATGGTCTTCCTTTTTTTGGACGTTAACAGCAAGTGTAACCAGGTTAACACACCTTACATTTGACTAAGGGGTAATCCAGTACTGACACCAGTTGATGTAAACTGAAATATGTTTGCAGGTTCCCAACCCACACCAAAAGGAAGCCTGTCCAAACCTTTGGATTTTGAAGATTGGCCTAAGCAGCTTGCACACCAACTAGGAACCTGTAAAATGGCGAAATATCTAATTGACACTACACCCAAAAAGGGAAATGACATTGTTACTGTTATGTGTTTCTTGTGGCTGTTTAACATACAAATACAAAATACAATCTAACTTTTAAAAAAGGGAAATCCTTGCAGGAACAGTCTACTTATGTCAGGGAAAACTATTTTTGTTTTTGAAAAAAAGAATGAGCCAGAACGTATATTAGAACTACAAAATTTATTTACAAAACGAAAATAAACAAAAAAAACTACTGGCGAAGGATGCCAGACAGCCGGTCAAGGGCCACAAGAATGCCAATGACATGTTGGCGCATCTGGCCAACACAATCGTCTTGTCGACGCCTCTGTTCCTCTGTGGGTGAGAAAAGTGTGTGGATTAATAAAACAATAGGGAATCCACATTAAAAAAACAAAAACACAACGAAATCACTCCTAAACCGAAAAAAGAAAAACCAAAACAAAAAGGGGGTGCTGCCAAAAATACAAGGCCTATGTACAAATTCACACAGGTGTGATATGTGTATGTTGAAATCAGCAGGAAGAGGTAAAGGCAAACTGCTAAATCACCAAAAGTAAACCAAACAAGCACGAATAAAGGCACGACACATGATTACATACAAACAGTTTGTGGTTAAAAAAAATGAGAAAGAAAAACATACCGGGAGCCAAAACGGGAGCTCTGGAAGTCCCTCCATGTTCCTCCTCGGAGGAGCCTTCATTCCCCAAAGAACGGGGAGGGGTAATGATGGACTCCGGGGAGGGGGTAATTGGCAGAGGGGTGGGTGGAGGAGAGGGGGAAGTGGGACGGAGGGGAAGGAGGCCCGACAGTTCCGGGAGAGGGTCTGGGAAGGCTGGGGAGGAGTGGGGTATAGGGGAAATATTTGGGGTGGAGTGTTGGCTGGGGGTTGGGGATAGTGGCCGGGAACGCCGTCTGGCCGGACGGTGACGGCGTAGTCTTGGCTGTCCTCCTAAAATATGTCCAACAAATTGAGGTTAGTTTCTGGGCAAATCCGGGGCCCAAATAAAAAAAAAAAAACCAGCAACAAAAAACATGCAAAAAGGAGTAGAATGAAAAAAACAGAAATAGAGGGAAAACAAGCACACGCAGTTTGCCCCACAAACACAAACATGAAAACCACAATACATAACACTTACTTTCAAGGATCTGCATGCGAAAGCATGCCAGCAAGCGGGGCGTTCGCCGTTGCAGGTCTGACCACCTGCGCTCCAGCTGCCCGATGTTGCGGCGTGAACCCAACGACCGCAGGCGGGACCGTGCCTCCGCATACGCGGAGCGCTTCTGCCGGTTGGTGATGGGTGGAGGCTGGCTGGTGATCCGCCTATCCATCACCTCCGTAAGCACCAGCAGCTCGCGCCTGGTGAATGCGGAGGCTCTCATGATGGCAATGGAGTTTTTCATACAAAACATTTTTGATAAAGTGTGCCAAAAATTTCTGATTGGCTAATGTATTTTGGAAATTAACAGGAGCAATTTTATTGGTTAGTGTATGAGTCATGTGTTCAACAGGGCCAGAAATCTCTGGAGAGTTATGATAGGCTTGATGCAGTGACATGCGTTTGCAAATTTAAATAAAGAAATGAACCCTGGAAAATATGCGGGGATCCACAGCAATAGAACAATTGTTTAATTGTGGTTCACATGTTTTTTGAACAATAAAAGCGAATGTTCCATCCGTACGTATTCTGCGGGTAAACACAAACACGGACAAGAGTAAAGTTTCTTGCATTGTGTTGATACGATTGAGGGAGGTAGGCAGAATAAAGGAGCAGGTAATCGACATCTGACAAGGCCACTTCCAGTTTCACTTGTGCGTGCGTTCCCTTCAAGCCATTTCGGGGATGTACGCTCGCTATTTCGCACGCTCGTTAGTTAGAGGAGGGGTCGCCTGAGTTTAGGGAGGAATTTTAGATGCGAACGAAAATACGAGCGAGCCATTGAATTTAAATAATTTTGTACGTACGCCTAACGTACGTGCGCCCGCTTGCGAGTGGGTCTGAATGAGGGCCATTGACAGTCCTGGTTTTAGTGATATCCATGTTACAGCACAGGTGGTTAAATCAAAATAAATGAGGTACTAATTGAGTCACCTGTGCTCAAGTGTGGCTATCCTTAAAACATGGACCGTTAGTGTGCCTTGAGGACCGTGGTTGGGAACCCCTGTTCTAGAAGGTGCTAGTTAGATGTTAAGTAGAATCTGATTGGTTGCTATTGGCAACATCTCTTTTAAAACTCACTTCTAAAAACTCTCACTTTAGGAAATTTACCCCTAAATTTTCAGAACTTGGCAAGAACTGATGTCAACTACAAATGGCATTAGCCCGCTGATCCCCACTTCTCCCTATAGGAATGAGATCCTCCTCCAGCCCTCGCAGTGCGCAGGCATGATCTAAGTGCAGCAGCCCCAGAGCAGGGTGATTTTCCTCAGTATGACATCATGATGTCACATGTTCGTGGGGGGTGGGGTCACCGAGACCAGTAAGAAGAGCTATAGAATGCATCAGGCGGCTTTACAGTACAGGCTGCAGTTTGCTTGTCCTTTGAATGCTCCATGTGGCTCTGCTGCAGCTCCACTGGCAGAAGGGTGCTGTACCAAGCACCCTGCAAACCAAAATGCAGGTACCGTGGGGCAGCGATGGTGCCAAGTCAGTGCCCTGTACCCTGGGTGGCAGCACTACATGCAAACCCCTAGTTATTATGCCCTGATGTGCTGTAACACTGCTGGGACCAAGCTTGGCAATGTAAACATTTGCTGCCAGAATTAGTGGTGTTAGGCCCTCATTCAGACCAGCTCGCCAGCGCTATGCACTCGCAAGCAGGTCAATGGTGGGGCACTGCGTATGCGCCACGCGTGCCGTGCGCAAGCCCCGGAGCGAGTGAGAAATTCACTCACTCCGGGGCTCGCTACAAACGGGGCGACTGTCAATGTTGATCGACAGCTTGCCTCGTTTTGTAGGCGGGAAGGGGGGGTGGCTGGCCAAACGGAAGCGTTCCTGAAGGAACGCCTGCCGTTTGTGGGCGGCCCTACTGACATCACTCATGAGAGCAGGAAGCTCACTGGGGCTTGCGGAAGACGAGATCCTACCACAAGGGTCTCGTCGCAAGCCCGATGGTCGCGATGGTCGCGACAATTGTGACCATCACCTGGCCGCTCGCAAAAGCTGTGGGTGGTCACCCACAGTTTAGCGAGCGGCCAAGAGGCCGGCTAAAAAAAAAAGCAGCCACCCTCTTTCAGAGTGAGCGCTCGCTTTTTGCGAGCGGCTCTGAATGAGGTCCTTAGTGCGAGAGTGCGCAAATACAGAGGCTTTATGGAAGCAGTGTCAGAGGGGAGGCAAAATGCTGAATAGACCAGTTCTGTGGGCCTGATACAGCAAGGAACGCAGTTGCTAATGTGTACACTATCAGTTGATTGTTACGTACTGCGCATGCCTCGCAGTGCGCGCGAACTCGCCATTGCGAACGCACGGACGTCACGCAGGCCGTTAGCAGATTGATTGACAGGCAGAGAGCGTTTTGGGGTGGTAACGTGGTGGTGGTCGGGGAAACGCCTGTGCGTTTGAACGCCGTTGAATGGGTGTGCATAAATTAGCCTGAGCTTTCCACATGACCTGGAAAGTTAGCAATTTGTGAGTAAGGTCTGACCTGCTGTGGGTTCAATATCCTTCGATGTGTCTGATGTTTGGCCCGGTTTGGGCGGTGTTATGAATGTGGGCGTAGGCAGAGGACGTGTGTATGTTATCCGTGCGACGGCATTGCGAATGCAGGATTTGCATATATTCACCTAAAACCTGCCTACAGAATTACAAGTTAGCAACTGCGATCAGAGCTGAATCAGGCCCTGTAAGTAAAACACAATGGCAAACCCATAGAGTACAAAACATATAAAGCAAAAATTACAGGCAAATTATAAACTAGAAAATAAACACTAAATAAATAAACACAATAAAAAAACACATAAGCAAAGAGCCAATCACAATATAAAATAATGAAAAAGGAGTTTTATAGGTTTATGTAATAAATGGGGGTTTGATACTAAAACCCCCCCGATTTTCTGCCTTTTTTTTTTTTATAAAGGCAATACGTGGTTATTAGAAGGGTCGGCATAGTGGTTAGCTCATGGGACTGACGTCTTGGGTTCAATTCCCACTAAAGTGCTTTTTGCGTCGAGTTTGCACGTTCTCCCCATGTTTGCATGGGTTTTCTCCAGGTGCTCTGGTTTCTTCCCACAATCCAAAAACATACTGGTAGGTTAATTGGATTCTGACCAAAAATGAACCCCAGCGTGAATACGTGTCCATGTGGTAGGGAATATAGGGCATGATTCATTACGGATCGAGACTGCGATTGCAGTAGCGATTACGCACGCAGTTTCACTGCGATAATATGATAGTCCATTGCGATCGCTATGCCATCGCAGCACAACATAAGGATGCCCACTTTACCTTACACACATCCGTAATACTTAGCAAGACTGCGAAACCATTGGTAACATCGAGTACCATCACAGCCTCACGCACACTTGCACAAGCTCTGACCTTACTCAGAAATTGCTAACTTCAGTGCACGCTATGAGTGCTCAGACTGCGTAGGACATCGCAGTGAATAAATTATGCACGCCCATGCAACAGCGTTCAAACGAGCTGGCACGCCTGCGTTTTTCCGACCACCACCTCGTCACCACCCCCAAAAGGCACTTCCTGTCAATCGCTCTGCGATGGGTCTGCGTAGTTACTGCGATCACAGTCGCCGGTTTGCGCACGTGCACTGCGATGCATACGCGCGCGTTGCACGCGACAATCGGCCGGTTGCGTGAATATTAGCAGTTGCCATCCTTAATAAATCAGGCCCATAGACTGTAACGTGCACCGGGGCAGGGACTGATGATGATGAGGAAATACTCTCTGTAAAGCCCTGTGTAATATGTGTGCGCCATAGTCGCAGACTTTCTGCGAAGGGGGCAGCCAGGTAGGCACGGCGGTGTGGCATGGTGCGGCACAGATGGGCATGATGACGCAACTGTGTCACCGTCCGGACCGACCACTTTTCCGGGAGACGTAAAGGCTTCTCTGGGTGGGTGAGATTCGGGAGCATCCCTTCCGTTCCAGGAGTGTATTCAAGTATGGCGTGTGCTATATAAATAACTGGTAATACATTGATAATAAATACACATTAAGGAGCATTGTACCCAGGGGACAGATATTTCTCAAGTACACTGACACTTTTAGCCAACATATCTAGACAGCTTTGTGGCGTATAAATGTCGTCTGTCCACCACAAAATAAGCCATATACTTCCCTACCCAGCATTAGCCAACATTCCTTCAGGTTGTTTGACAGCCAAAGTGCAATGAGGAGCAGTAACACAATTCCGGTCCAACAATAAACAAACCAGACTACAAGGATTATGACAAAGATTGCGTAAACCTGATAGCAGCGGCAGCCTCGTCAGTTAGTTCCGGTCTGACACAAACATTTTATCTTATCTTGACGATCTAAGATAGCAACTAGAGTATATTCTTTCGTTTTAGCTGGAATTTATTAAATCCATTTTTTATCATCTTTTAGCATTGTCTTATAATCACTATGATTATATTTATTGTATTCTATTCATACAAAACGTATGCATCAAACTTTTGTCCTCAGGATCAGTCCTCTTGTTAGAAATTCTTACTGTGACCGTCTTTGACAATAAGGATATATAGTTACACTTTTCCTTCTGTGTCTCCTATCACATAACAGTAGGAGTCATGTTCTGTGTTATGTATTAATCCGTACTTCACTCCTGGCTTTCATCACCTGACACTTTTACAAAATACCATTTAACTTAATTTCTTACATTTTAATTAGAATTGTTTTACATGGTGATTTATTATATCCCTTTATATTATTCTCAGCAGATCCTTGCTAGATTAGAATATTCCAAATATAATCATTTCCGTTTCAGTGATGGTCAATCTGAATACACTTCAGGGGCCCCTCTAACCTTTAAAAGGGCCACACATTACCCAGATTCTCTGTAATAAGTTAAAACAATACATTTAGGGCTCTATTTACTACAATCCGCATTTTGAATGCAGATTGTAGTGTGATATTATCGACTGAATTCGCAATGCAAATTCAGCCAATATCACAGGGATTTACTAAAAATCCCTTGCAGGGACAGAGCTTGCGAATCCACTCCGCACACACCTATCACAGTATTTTTGCAAAAAATACAGTGACAAGTGCCCACGCATGCGCAGACCGGCCGCCGCCGCTAAGCCCCACCCCCAGTGCCAAGCACCGCCCCTGTGACCCCCCCTCCCTTAATTACACTTACCTCCGGTGATTGGTGCTCTGGTGATGTCCTCCGTGGCTCCGATCAGCTGACATCCCATCCTGCACTGGGACCCGGTCAGGTGACGACCGGGCCCCAGTGCAGGATGGGAGACCAGCTGACTGGAGGGAGGACATCACAGGAGCCCCGATCTCCAGTCCCTGGTAATATTTTTTTTTTTTTAGCAGTGTATCAGCGTGTGGTCTGTTTAGACCACACAGCTAATCACTGGGGCCGGCTCCGGGCTCTGCTCTGCACGTTAGAGCAGAGCAGGAGTCTGGTAACCGGGGGAAGCACAGGGCTTTCCCTGGTATTTTTTCACAATTTATTTTTAGTAACTTTGGCCAGATCACAGTTCCCATTATAATTATTACTAAAAATATGTGATAATTAGGGCTTGGAGTAGAAGTTTACGAATTCTACTCCAAATGCCCTTTAGTGACTTTAGGTGATACTAAAATAATGTGAAAAGGTTGTGAAAACAGCCTTTTAGTAAAAATAATGTTAATAAATGGAGCCCTTAATCATGCTCTCTGTATAAGATGTAAAATGTGCAGAGAGATTTAGATTTGAGAGGGGTGTGTCCAAAATGACATCTAAATTGCAGTGTAAACATAAAGCTGTGCAGCATGTGTGGGCTACATGCAAAAAGCAGCCAGAATTGACAGTACCCTGCATCAGGGTTGCCTATCCTCTCGATATTGGGTGCAGCTCCCAGCCCCCCAGAAAAGCAGGCAAACCTCCCGGCGGCCGCCAATCCCCCCGCCCCCCCAGCGATTAACTACTAAACCCCCGCAGCTGTGTCATTTTGGCCCCACCCCCTGCTTCACAATGCCTGTATTATCGTCATTGTGTAGCGGGTGGAGGGGCCAAAATGAGGCGATCGTGTGACCCCACAAACAACAGTCATCAACCTGACCACACCCTCTTTTGCCAGCCACGCCCCCCCTGCCCTGCCGATCTGGCTGCTCCCTCCCGGAAAGAGCAGCCAGAAAGTCGGCCACTATGCCCTGCATGCAAAAATAATACATGTAGTTGCACCACTTGCTTGTTCCAGATGTAAAGTAACTTGTTCTTTATTAGCTTTGCTCTATTCAGAACCAGTGTATGTACTGTATATTTGTCACTAGATTGCTATCTGTATAATACTGTCTATCAGTGACTAGAATGCTCTCTGTAGAGCATATCAGTCACTAGAAAACTTTCTATATTGCATACCTAGTCATTAGAATGCTCTCTGTATAATACTGTCCATCATTGACTAGAATGTTCTCTGTGGAGCACATCAGTCACTAGAATGTTCTCTGCAGAGCACATCAGTCACTAGAATGTTCTCTATATTGCTTATCAGTCACTAGAATGCTCTCTGTATAGTACTGTCTATCAGTGACTAGAATGCTCTCTGTAGAGCACATCAATCACTAGAATGCTCTCTATATTGCATATCAGTCTCTAGAATCCATTCTATTGTATATTGGTCACTAAAATGCTCTCTGTTTAATATATCAGTCACTAAAATGCTCTCTGCATTGCATATTAGTTTCTATTATATATCAGTCACTAGAATGCTCTCTGCATTGCATATTAGTCTCTATTATATATCAGTCACTAGAATGCTCTCTGAGTTGCATATTAGTCTCTAGAATACACTATTATATATTAGACACTAGAGTGCTCTCCGTGTGGCATCTTCTACAATAAACCAACAGTCATCATCATCAACTTGCCCGCATCATGATATACTCAAGCATATGACACTCTTTAACAGTACCTTTATGCAGCAGACATATTTAATATAGAATGCTGAGTTGTATGTATCTTAAAACATAATGCAACTCAGAATAAGCACATTGTTGCATCAAATCTGATGCATTTTACATCTGCTCTTTTTATGTAAAATGCGTCAAACTCTAAAGGCTACATTTATGAAGCTGCAGATTTTTGTAAGTCCAATGTGCTTTATACTGTATTTGAGTGGGAATCGGTATGACTCCCGACAGCGGCTGCCCGATATGGGTGAAAATCCTGATCGTCCCTAAGGTAAGTATTGACTAACCTAATTCCCTCCCCTAACCCTAACCCTCCCTTAGGGGTGCCTAACCCTAACCTTCCCCCCAGTGCCTAACCCTAATCCACCCTCTAAGTGCCTGAACCTAACCCCCCCTTCCCCGCCGCCAAAACCTCAGTCCCCTGGGGGGGTGCCTATCCCACCTCCCTTCCCCGCCGCCAAAACTTAACCTTCCTTGGGGGGTGCCTATCCCTAAGTCCCCCCCCAGGGAACCCGAAACCTAACCCTCCCCCAGCAGCTATCCGCACTCGGCGCCTGGCATCCCTTCGATCGGGATGCCGGGCGCCGGTCTCGGTAAAATAACAGGCGTCTAGATTTAGACGCCCGTCATTTAACCCTCGCCGGGATTAAGCAGCCGGGAAGCCGGCTGTCGGGATTAGGTCCGCCGGCTTCCCGACCGCATACCATTTGGGTGCCACTTTCAATTTTTCAGCTACAACCTGCTAAGAATCTTCGTAAATATAGTCCTACATGCGGAAAATTATTGAATAATTATATATAAAGCAATTTACCATCTGTAGAGATAAAAAAATTTCTTTTATATACATTATTTGACATAATAGTCTGCTGAAAGCATCTCAATGTAAGTCAATGTTCAACAGTGTACAGGATTACTATAATAACCCCAAGCAGAATTTTAATGAATTATAGTTACTTATTAGAAATCAGAAAACATCATCTGAATATGTAACGTGCAATCTGCTCACCTCAACTAGCACTAAAATATACCCTGAGCCCACTAACACAGAGAAAGTGTCTTTTATAATTTTTTTCATATTACAATTCCAAAACCATCCAATCTCTAAGTACATTTCAAGGTTTGTCTGTAATGCGCCAACATATAATGCTGCGCACTTTATAAATTATTGGGCTTTTCCCCAAAAATAAGGTAGAAACATGACATTTCTGAGTAAATTGACATGTCGATGCTCTGAGAGGCGTCTGTCATTTCTAGAAAATCAATGCAGAAAGTTCCAGCTATCGCTTTTGTTATCAGATAAAAGATTTAATCACAGCGAAAGGTCGTTGGGTCCAAGGCTTAACATCTGATTAGACAGCATGGGGTCTCCCACCCTCAGTGCGACACCGATCTGACTCATTTCACAACACGTTATCTCAGGGATCAGCATTTTCATGGGTAGAATTAGGCAAGGAGGGACACACACAGTGCTGGTATCAGGAAGAAGGACCTAGATACTTTACAGGTTGTTAGATTATATTAGCAAGAGCATAGGATGCGTAAATCCCATAAAATAATGTGTATAAAGCAATGACTGCAGAGGAACTTGTGTCTGATTCTGAGCCGCACGCAATGCTGATGTTCGCATAGTTAAGCGATTCTTTGCAACTGTGCATGCCCGAAAATGTATTAAAAAGTCCAATGGTGCATGTGATACACAGAGCGTTCGCACGAGGGCGCTGTTGCGATCGGGACAGACGGTATAAGAAAGTGATGTGCGTCCCTGGGGGAGGTGGTTAGTAGTGCATGCAAAAATGGTCCGTTCAGTGGTCGCGTTATGGGAGTGTCACAGACGTGTCAATGCAAGTGGCTGCGTTCACAGACGCATGAATGGGAGGGCGTGGTCAGGCAGACAAAATGCACCTGCCATGGGGCTGATGCAAGTTTCGA
Organism: Taudactylus pleione; assembly: GCA_031769625.1. Lineage (NCBI taxonomy): Eukaryota > Metazoa > Chordata > Amphibia > Anura > Myobatrachidae > Taudactylus > Taudactylus pleione. Next base: position 5,664,755 of record JAUIMM010000188.1, read on the forward strand.
TGGTGCGATTGATGGTGGCGTATAAGGGCGCACCTGTCGGTATTACAGCGTGCATGGGCGTTAAAAGTGGCCGACTCATTCCTTACACATTTGGCCACACGGACGTACACAAGGGAAGGAGTTTGAAGTGACATTTGCATGAAGTCACAGATGGTCGATCGCCATTAAACGCGGCCGCGGCCGCTTTTGTGTCCAACTTTGAATCAGTCCCTTCACGTCTACATGTAATGAAGTTCATACATCCAACTCTTTTGCTGATTACCTCTTTCCACAGAATGATCTCTACAGGACCTGACAAAGTCTGTGACAGCGGGGCCTATTCATCATCGGAGGTCGTATGACTCCCCCCGATGATTATGTTATAATTTCGCTGCAAGGGACACTTAAGTATCCAACTCGCAGCAGGAACTTGACACCAGAGCAATTCATCATTGCCCCGGTGCGGGGACAGCTGCTCCGAAAAGCAGCTGTCCCCTCGGTTAGTATCGCAGCTACAGAAGTAGCTGCATTACTTACCCCCTCCCTCGTCCCGGCTACGAGGTCACGCATGCGCACAGTCGCTGGGGAGGTGGTGAGGAGTTGGCAGAGGGATCCGCTCGAATCCCTCTTCGCATCCTGGAAACTTCTTCCCAGTTTTGAAGTTTTCCCAGTTTTTTAATTTTCGGAGTTTGCTGAATATCAGGTGGTCCTACCGGACCCCTGATGATGAATGGCCCGGTAACTAAAATATGCGGAAACTAGCATTTCCGCGTGGTTACCGGGCCATTTAGTGTTCATGAATAGGCCCCAGTAATGGTTGGGATGTATCAATTTTCACAAGAAAATTCCGATACATCCCGTCCTCTTTTGCCTGCAAACAGGCAGTCATGAGCGCCGGTATGCAGGAATACTTGACTTCCGGTTGAGAAGACTTCCCAGTTTATGACCCGGTAGTCTTATCGCTCATGTGCGGCCATCTGCATTTTATACATTGTTACATCCTGCCCCAGATATGATATATGATCATACCAATACTTTCCAACTGTCCCCATCTGAGGGCTCTATACTGCTGTCATGAGTGGGACTGAACTTTCCTGATCGATAAGCAGAAACCAGAATGTGCGTCATCACAGGGGCATAGTCACACATCTGGGACATGCCAAGCACTTCTAAAAGATTAGGCTGCCCCTTTACCTCTCTCCCTCCAAAAGGCCTATTCATTGCAGCTGGATGCAGTCAGGAAGCCGACGGTCGAAATGCCGACCGCCGGCTTCCCGACTGTCTAATCCCGGCAGGGGTCTAACTTTACCTACGCTGGGAGCCCGAAGCCCGGCATTCCGATCGAAGGTAAGCCAGGCACCGGGGGCGGACAGCGGCGGGGATGGTTAGGTTATGGGCTCCCGCGGGGGACTTAGGGTTAGGCACCTCTCCTATGCTCCCTCCCTGGGACAACGCTGTCCAATTGGGATGATACCAGCTACATAGGGACAGTTGGGAGGTGTGATATAGTAATTGCTAATAGTGTTTTCATTGCTTTTTAATGAAACCAATACCTGTTAAACAGCCTCTTTAAATTGTAAAGCCAGGCAATTTGTACTATTCTGCAGCTGAGATGTATTAGGAGAGAGGGGGAGAGTGGGTGTAATACACCAGGGACCGGGCATGTCTGAGGGGGCCAGGCCTGCCATAGAGGAGCAGCCATGCCCCTCAACAGGTTGTGACCTTCTTACCGTTGCATGACCTTTTCTTAATGCGACCTTGAGCGTGAAAACACAGGGACCAAACAATTCAACAAATCAACAAGAGGCAAATGTGCAGTTCTGTAGTTTGTCTCGTGCCCGGGAATGCTACCAGCTCCAGGCCCCGGGCAATAGCCTAGGATGTCCCGTGGCTCTTCTGGGCTGATCCAGTGGATCAGCCTTTCCTCGTCCGTTTGCCTAAAGAAACAAAAACTAATAACAACGAACCACACAACACGTCACGCTTACAGCGTCTGATGAGCGCCTTGCATTCATTTAAAGCATAACATTTACTGACCGCATCGCAACGCCAGCATCTCTCATCAATAGACGCGGTACAACTCCTTGACATCAATGATGTTTGACATGTGAAAGGATTACGACGGGTTTAGCTTCTAATGTTCAATAATAAATATCCCAGCTTGAACAAATACATTACAGCATGGAGAGTATTGTGGTTTCAGCATCGTTCCACATTTTGCTGATAAAAAACAGCTTTTGTGCAACGTTTTTCCAGCGTCTAATAACTTTTTCCTCATTATCACATGACTTTTACATGCAACAGATCCGTGTGTTACTGTGTGAACAGCAGTTTGTTTCCCGACTCCATGTGATAGGCATAAAAACACTGGTTCTCCGCAAGATGGAAAATATTCAGTATTTACAAATTATATGGATTTGCAAACCTTTGTGAAGCCTCTTTCATCTTATCCCCATCTACCCCTTGGGTTGGTGAGCTCCATTTTTACACTACTACTGAAATGCAGCCACAGGGAAGAGGTCTATCGAGGTTATGTACTAAGCCTTGGAGAGAGATAAAGTGAACGGAAATAAAGTACCAACCAATCAGCTCCTTACCGAGTGTGTTTTAAAAAAAAATTACAGGAACTGATTGGTTGGTACTTTAGGTCCATCCACTTTCTCTCTCTCTCTCCAAAGCTTAGAACATAGGAGCTCATTCAGACCCGGTCGCAAGCGGCCGCTCGCTCGTACGCGGCCGATGTTAAGCGATCGCTCATGCGCACGCTTCGTACTGTGCATGCGCGAACTACTCAGAGGGATCGGAATGCGATCGCTCGCCAAGCAAAGACAGCCCAGTGTAATGAGTGACAGGAGTGGCTGTTTGTGGGTGGTAACAGGGGCAGGACACTACTAACGGGGGAGTGGAGGTGCGAATACAGGCGTGCCTGAGTGTTACAACGCCGTTTCTTAGGCGTGCATAATTAACATGCAGCGTCATAGTACACGTCACCAGCCTTTTTTTTACACAGAAATCCTCGCAGTGCTTGCGGTAAGGTAAGGCAATGCGCTGCGAGCCCTTCCGATGGTCCTCGATGTACCAATGTTTTAATACACTTCCTGGAGATGACGTGCGCTAGTGGGCATCTCTACATACACTAATGGGTCGTCTGCATACACAAAGTGATCGCTCGCCCAGACAAAGTGGTCGTGCTTATGTCTTTCCGAGCGAGCGCCTGCCATGCCATCACTTTGCCAAATTGGCATATGCTGGGGGCGAGCATTCGCATCTAGCGAGCGGCTCTGAATCAGGTCCATAGACCCCTAACTCTCTGCGGAACCCAACAGGTGGTCCTGGATCTTGTCCATTAAGGTGCTGTGTTCACTATTATAGCACAAATTAAGTTGTTACCACTCTCCTGTTCTAGAGTCACCATCTTTATGTCCCCTTACTGTACTGGGTGCTTATGTAGCACCAACAGATGGACACCTGCATTTTATCAATGAACGTTTAACCTATCTGTGTCTAAAGAGAAGGGTTTCTCACGATTTTGGGTGCATTTACGAATGTGAGCCAGTTTGGCGTGTTTTTTAAGGGCTCTTTTTTGGTCCCAGTCCTGCCCTGGTTAATAACATAACTTTCTGAATGGGAAGACCCGACATTCCCATCGTCATCTAGTAAGAATGGTATTCATGTGCAAGTTCCATAGGTGCCAATTTATCACAAGGATGAGACTGTCATGAACCAGGGATGACCCAAAGAGGATCTAGCATCTGGCAGTGATAATGTGCAATGCTCATTGATGTACTCCCACCAGGAAAGGGCTGGACTCATATGGTTGTAATACCATAAGTAATAAAAATTAGATTAAACCTGGTTAATATGTGGTACCACCCTACTCAGCTCGTGTCTCTCTGTAGCTCTAAATGGATGGAATTTTCAATGGGGAGGGTTAAGCCAGAGGGTGAAGTCCTGGTTTGTGTTTCATTATCACTCATTTCCAGTAAGAAAGAATGACAGGTATTTATGCAACAGTTAAACACAGAGAGGATATTGTCAGAATGTTTTATACAGTTACCCCAAGCTTTTCCCATTTTTGCCTCTGTCATACACAGAACTAGCCCAGGAATGTTTCAGCCTTATCAGTGGGAGATCGGCTTCTCTGAGGATTTCCATGAATATAGTGTACATGACCCACGTACGCTGCTCAGCTAAATGAGAGGAGGAATTATTACTCGGCTCAGTTTCCCATCTCCCATTAGAGGGTGATGATCTGAGTCACTGCAAGTTCAGATTGCTCATTAAAATTGCCAGGTGATCCACAAAATGGCCGCTAAACGAATTGGGCCACACCGCAGGCTTATTAATAGGAAACATGGAATATGCCACTCTTGTATAGCTAAAAAACATCAGCCATTAAAATGTCTGTATCGTTGTGTGCTTAAGGGACAAATGATATGGCCTGAGTGTTACTTTATATACTCTGCAGAGGTTTGTGAAGGGTAACTCCACTAGAAATAGGTCTTTTACCAGAAATCATCTCTTAGAAACTCAGGAACACACTGGAGATCATTTACTGTACGAAGAACACCTGAAGCTCACAACGAAATTCCTTGGTTTTGACTTGACCTCAATGGTCTACAAGTCACAGATAATGATCCATGCCTCTTCAACGCAGGAAATATGTTCAAACTGTCTATCCCCTTTAGGAGCAACCCTTTAGTTTCAGTGACCTGTACAGTATTTGTTCCTTGTATGGTATCTCACAGACTGTATGCACAAGATGGCTGTCTCATCTGGTATGCCTGTGGGTGGGATGACAAATACTTGGATCTGCTAGCTATGTAAGGTCTCTGCTCTTAGATTTAGTATGCTGCCACTTCCCCATTTTGTGTTATCTCTCCTAAGCATTACCTATTCCACCCTTGGTAACCTATGGAGCGTGCCCAAAATGGCTGCCTCATCTGGTACCCTGCGTGTGTGGGATACAGTCAAGTCCATAAATATTGGGACATTGACAGAATTTTCAGATTTTGGCCTCTATTCACCACCACAATGGTTTTGAAATGAAACAAACAAGATGTGCTTTAACTGCAGACTTTCAGATTTAATTTGAGGGTAATTACATCCAAATTGGGTGAACGGTGTAGGAATTACAATGGTTTCAATATGTGCCTTCCACTTTTTAAGGGGCCAAAAGTAATGGGACTATCAACTCAAAAGCTATTTCATGGACAGGTGTGGGCTATTCCCTCGTTATTTCATTATCAGTTAAGCAGGTAAAAGGTCTGGAGTTGATTCTAGGTGTGACATTTGCATTTGGAATCAGTTGCTGTCGACTCTCAATATGAGATCCAAAGAGCTGTCACTATCAGTGAAGCAAGCCATCATTAGGCTGAAAAATCAAAACAAACCCATCAGAGAGATAGCAAAAACATTAGGTGTGGCCAAATCAACTGTTTGGAACATTCTTAAAAAGAAAGAATGCACCGGAGAGCTCAGCAACACCAAAAGACCCGGAAGACCACGGAAAACAACTGTGGAGGATGACAAAAGAATTATTTCCCTGGTGAAGAAAAACCCCTTCACAACAGTTGGCCAAATCAAGAACACTCTCCAGGAGGTAGATGTATATGTGTCAAAGTCAACAATCAAGAGAAGACTTCACAAGAGTGAATATAGAGGGTTCACCACAAGATGTAAACCATTGGTGAGCCACAAAAACAGGAAGACCAGATTACAGTTTGCCAAACAACATCTAAAAAAGCCATTACAGTTCTGGAACAACATCCTATTGACAGATGAGACAAAGATCAACTTGTACCAGAGTGATTGGAAGAGAAGAGAAGGAAAGGAACTGCTCAAGATACAAAACATACCACCTCATCAGTGAAGCATGGTGGTGGTAGTGTCATGGCGTGGGCATGTATGGCTGCCAATGGAACTGGTTCCCTTATATTTATTGATGATGTTACTGCTGACAAAAGCAGCAGAATGAATTCTGGAGTGTTTCGGGCAATATTATATGCTCATATTCAGTCAAATGCTTCAGAACTCATTGGACAGCGCTTCACAGTGCAGATGGACAATGACCCGAAGCATACTGCAAAAGCAACCAAAGAGTTTTTTAAGGCTAAAAAGTGGAATGTTATGCAATGGCCAAGTCAATCCCCTGACCTGAATCCGATTGAGCATGCATTTCACTTGATGAAGACAAAACTGAAGGGAAAATGCCCCAAGAACAAGCAGGAACTGAAGACATTTGCAGTAGAGGCCTGGCAGAGCATCACCATGGATGAAACCCAGCGTCTGGTGATGTCTATGCGTTCCAGACTTCAGGCTGTAATTGCCTGCAAAGGATTTGCAACAAAGTATTAAAAAGTGAAAGTCAGATTTAGGATTGTTTAGTTTGTCCCATTACTTTTGGCCCCTTAAAAAGTGGGAGGCACATATAGAAACCGTTGTAACTCCTACACCGTTCACCTGATTTGGATGTATTACCCTCAAATTAAATCTGAAAGTCTGCAGTTAAATCACATCTTGTTTGTTTAATTTCAAAGCCATTGTGGTTGTGAATAGAGGCCAAAATCTGAAAATTCTGTCAATGTCCCAATATTTATGGACCTGACTGTATATAATCTGTAGAAGCTATTACGCAAAATAACTCCACCAACCCTGCATTACATCTATTGTACTCCTTATGTTGACTGTTTTCGGTTTGTTTTCTTTCTGTAACACTGTGCTGTGCTTTGTTGTGAAGCGACTTTCAGCCCTGATGAAGAAAGGTGCTATATAACTAAAATTATTATTATTATTATTATTATTATTATTAATAAATTAAGTAAACTTTTTAGTTTTTGACCAAAAATACAACTCTGTTTCGTGAGACATAAATGAGTGAGGTGACGTCATTAGTTTTCACTACATATCACATTATATGTGAGCGAGAAGCTTTTTACACTCCGTTTTGCAGAGTGCGCTTAGAAACATACTTTTCCAACAAAGTCTGGCAGAGACAGTGTCTTGTCCTACACTTTTATTGAAAGGGGGATGGAAAAAAATGGCAATTGCAAGTGCGCTCCGAGTGATGTTATACACTACATGAATTGCCACCTGTAATTCAACAGACTCCATGTGCATAAAATTGGAAACCACCACATTCAAATCCTAACTAAGACAGTCTGCACTGCGAAGCGAGACCCCCTGCTATAGTAACAGGACAGGGAAAATGACATGAAATAAGGAATCTCAGCCCGCCAAGGAGCTACCAGACTGCCATGAAAAGAAAAATAACATGACTTTCATGTACTTTGGCAACAGCCATAATGAACATGCACAAATTGAAACGCGTGGCTTCATCAAACAGAACTGAGCCCTGCACCATAGCTGCTGTAATGTCTTAGTAGTCTATTCAACAAATGTTAATTACCCCGTTCTCCTGGCTCTTTGGCCGGAGAAAGGGATTATTATCACTTCTGATTTACTGCCACCCCCATACGCCCGCAATGGCGACAGGAAAGTCAATCAACTTGTGCATCACTGAAAATCTCAGATTTTTGCAGCTTGTTAAGACATAACGCCATATCAGAACGCGTTAGGCTTGCTTACAGGGCTGCCAACGTCCGCTACTGCTTGAAATGTACTGTGCACTTTTTGTGTCCCATGCACGCGCAGTACAGAGGGAACACTTTCCTTAATGTAGCCTTATTGGCTCGCGCATGAGCTGTGCTTAAGTAGGGAAATCTGGAGTCCCCCATCAGCAGTATACAGAAACTGTAGAGAGGTCGGTTTATGCAGGATTTCACTGGCGGGTGCAAATCTGTTAAATACTTGCACTATCACATTCTGGGCGGTCTACGACCGCACGGCCGCCTCGATGTTTGTCGAATGCGCAAGACCCGCTACGACCGACAGCGCCGGTCGTAGCGGGTCTCTTTCCAAAGGGGGCGAGCTGTCGATGTTGATTGACAGCTCACCCCGTTTGGAAGGCGGGCCGTGGGGGTGGCAGCCCAAACGGAGGCGTTCCCATGGGAACGCCTGCCGTTCGGGGGAGGCCCCACTGACATCACTTCCCCACTGACATCACTAGTGATGTCAGTGGAGAGCTTCCAGCTCTGACAGAGCCAGAAGATCTCCGGGGCTTACGACAAGTAAGATCCTACCCTAGGGTCTCATCATAAGCCCCGATGGTCGCGATGGTCTATGACCATCGCGACCATCACCCTAGCGGTCGTTAGAGCTGTGGGTGTAAACCCACAGCCTAACGACCGAAACAGAGGCGGCCGGTCAGGATGCAAGCGGCCGCCCAGTTTCTGAGCGACCGCTTGCATCCTCCGACCGCCTCTGAATGAGGGCCTCTGTATCACCGCGAAAAGTTGACAGGAGATTGGGTCCACCAAACCGATGATCTTCCAACCTGAATTTACAACATAAACCAACAGCAGGTAAGATTCCTCGCCCATAAAACGCACACATGTACGTGCTGAGATGTACTGCATCTGAAGCACGCTACGCAGCTATGGAACTAGTAAGAGAAATTCGCTAGTTAGATCTGACAGTCATACCGAATTATGAAATGTAAAACCACCAGTTTCTGAACAAAAAAAAGCTTAGCTAAACGGATTATGGATCTGCCGTACACAAATGAGCTGAAGGCCCCTGGAACACGGCCTGTTTGATTCTGCATAGTAAAGACCTAAATCCTCAGGACCACTCTGCATTTTACAATGGATTTGCAATAAAGAGAAAGCGCTCGGGCATGCCGCCCCTGGTTACCATCCTGACGGCTTATTGCAGGAAGCCGAGTCTCCCATGCAAGTTCCTGCACTGAAAAGAAATTGTGTTTGCATAATGTGATTGAGCAAAACCTCTTCATATATTCTGTAAACATACTGTAAAGCCTTGAAAGTAAATTGTTAATCTGGCTGAATGAGATTACATACATAGTAAAGTTACTAAAGAATATTGACAGCTGGCAGAATTGTCTCACGGAACTATGAGGTATTAATCTATAGTGTATGTATTACACTGTGGCATATCTATAATGAATCCAGGGGGCTCCACACCGCACACCTTTCACCCATATAATTAGTATACTTACCTCTCCAGAGTCCCGCGTTGGCCGGTTCTACTGACTTTAATCACCGAGAAAAAGGCGCAGTAGCCGTTCTCCCGGTGATTTGCGCATGCGCAGTAGGCGATGTCCCTGGGAACAAGGCACAAAGCTAGAGTCTACTGCGCTGGTGAAGAGGTGGGGTCCCGTACGGATTCTGCACAAGAGCCACCTCCTCTCTTAAAACGCCCCTGGTATTACAGCATCCAAAGAGGACAAGTAGAGGATTTACCCACAGCAACCAATCAGATCCTAGATATCATTTAGCTAGTACATTCTATAAAATGATAGCAGAGATCTGTTAGGTTGCTATCTGCAACACCTCTGCTTCAGGCTTGCCTACCCTCCCAATTTGGTCGGGAGCCTCCCGAATATCGGGTGCCGCTCCCGACCCCCCGGAAAGGCAGGCAAGCCTCCCGGCTGCCGCCTGACCCCCGCCAACTACTACAAGAAACCCCGCAGCGGGGGGCCCGATGACACGATTCACGCTGAATTGCGTCATCCCAGCTCCGCCCCCTGCTTCACATGCCAATATTTTCGGCATTGTGAAGAGGGGGCGGAGCCATGATGACGCGATCGCATGGCTCCGCCCATAAACCGTGTCATCACCCGGCCACGCCCCCAGCTGTGCACAGACATTCAGCTCCCTCCCGGAAGGAGGGAACTGAATGTCGGCATGTATGCTCTGCTTGCCCTCTTTAGAAGGTTTCAGTTCTTACCCCTTAGACTAATAGCGAACTGTGGTGAACTCAAGGCGCGATGGGCTTGCAGCTGAGCGCACCACAGTCACAGATGGAGGTCCTGATTCTCCATCAGATGCAAAGTGGATGTACCTGCTGACAGCCTCATGCTAATGTGAGATTCAGTTCAGCTAATGTGGGAGGGGGGAGGGGTCCGTGCATCTGCAAGTGTAAAGCAACGCCGCCCACCGAGTTTACGGCTGTCACCACACCCACCATCATTACCGCCACTTGCACCAGCCCCATGCTTCTGTAAGTTGAGGAGATCCGCCAGAACCAGACGTCCCTTCCAGGGTGGTTCCTTGAAGCTCGTACTGTCACTGCCCAGTTCCTGCCTCCAGCCGACCAAGTTCACAGAAGGACAGATCCGGCCAAGTTCCCTCCGAATCAGGTTAGGACGGACATACGCAAAAATGGAAACATTTGCATCTGCGCACGTGCTGTATGCAAAAGCTCGCCATTTGTGTCAGCGCACAGAGATCTGTCCGCCTCAGAGTCTTTCCGAAAAGTGTTTGCTTTCGAATATCCGTATAATCAGCACAATAATAACAGTATAATCTGGGGACCCAAGAAGCACTATTTATTGCAAGGCAACTACCCAGTCTCCTTATTCTATATGACTGGCAGCTAAGGGACATATAGACAACTCGAACTTAGGGCCTGATTCAGAGCCGCTCGTAAGCGGCCGCTCGTTCGTTCCGAGCGATGTTTGCCCGGATCGTAATACGCATGCGCGAACCAGTCAGTGCGGCCGAAAATCGTTTGTTCGCTAAATAGTGAATGCCTGCTATTTTGAGTGACAGAATGAGGCGTAAGTGGGTGGTAACAGGGGAAGGTGCTTGAAAACGGGGAGTTGAGATCCGAAAGCAGGCGTGCTTAAAGGTCAAAACGGGCGTTTTATGGGTGTGCATAATTAATACAGCAGCGTCATTGACCACGTCACTGGGTTATTTTATAGCCAGAACTGCTCGCAAAATTGTGGTAGCAAAAACCAACCACAAGAATAGCGAGCAGTTCATACGCTGGTCAATGTACTCGATTAATGTAATAAATAGCGGACATGACGTAGGATGCGAGCGGCCAGGGGGCGTATTTTTTAAAAAAACAACCGCAAGTTTTGTTCGCTCGTTCAGACATAGAGGCGTGAACAGACCGCAAAGAGCGAATGGTTCATTTGAATAGCCACCCCTATTTTCTGAACGAGCGAGCGCAAATAGCGTCCGGCTCTGAATCAGGCCCTTAGTTCTAGTTGACTGTCAAAAAGTGAGGCAAACCAGGAAATATCCTTCGTTTCCAAAAACAGTCCCAGGATTAGGACCTGATTCAGATTTACAGTATACACAATGCCAATATTTTCGCAGTTGAGAGATTATTGGCCAACCGCGCATATGTCACCGACGCACTGGGCACGCGCCAAGGTACCTTAGGATTTCTTTGCAAAGTGACTGACATTCAGGGACTGTTTAGGTGTCAAATACGGGGAGTACCAACAAAAATGCAGTGTGTGGCGACTGTTTTCGGGATGTGTGTCAGCCTACAACTGCGTTCCTGATAGAAAGCGGTTCAGACGTCTCAGTTCATGCGGCTATTCGGCATGAGCCATAGGGCTTCTCAGATGGGCAATTATGAAATGACCAGCGATGGACCTTGACTATGCGTACGCAGTTAGCTTGGATTTGCGGTGGCCCCAATGGACGTCTTAATACATATCCCGGAGTCTACGACATTTTCATATTTTCGCACAGCAGCTGCGATTTTATTAGTGTCCATTTCTGAAGCACGCCCTTAGATCAGTATCTATGAAAATGTCGATGTTTTTCAGTACTAACCAACAGGCAATAAAATTGCTATTCATCTGCCTATTTGATACCATTAATGCCATGTACTCTTATCCTCTAGGGTGTGGAAGTTAGTATTTACTGAAGGTAGTGTTTGGAAGGTCATAGAACACTACTGTCACATTCAGTAACATGATGGGTACCGCAGTGCAAGGTCTGGCTGTGTGTTCCTATGATATAGGTAAAATACAGTGTACTCATTTATCATCGGTGCTCTCTGAAACCCGCATGGCTGTTGAGCTGTCACTTTAAAGGGGCAGGTCTTATCAATTAGCTATTAAGGGTTTTAAAAGCTTTTAAAGTGGCGAACATAAATCACTATTTAGACAGCAGTGAGCTTTGATTATCCCCCTCCCAGTGCCGCTGTCAGCCTGATGGGTTACTGGGCTTAAGTGTGATGATAGCTGAAGAATCCAATACATTAAATGGAAGCCATGTACTGGGAGCATGATTATGTACTGATTAGAAGGGAGAATGGCCAGGACAACAGCAGAAAGTTCAGTTACCAGGCTGAACTCAGCAGAAAGAACTGCAGTTGATTAAAGTGCCCTACATTAAAACCTTATGCCATATTTTGTAGCTAAAGCCTGTGCCTTGAAAGTCTGATCAGGGATGGCATGGCAGGTCTAGGTCTTCAGGTGCTGTAATACCGCTTGGTGCGTCTTCAGGTGCTGTAATACCGCTTGGTGCGTCTTCAGGTGCTGTAATACCGCTTGGTGCGTCTTTAGACGTTGTAAGACCGCTTGGTGCGTTTTTAGATGCTGTAATACCGCTTGGTGCGTCTTTAGATGCTGTAATACCGCTTGGTGCGTCTTTAGATGCTGTCATACCGCTTGGTGCATCTTTAGATGCTGTAATACCCCTTGGTGCGTCTTTAGATGCTGTCATACCGCTTGGTGCGCCTTCAGGTGCTGTAATACGGCTTGGTGCGTCTTTAGATGCTGTAATACCGCTTGGTGCGTCTTTAGATGCTGTCATACCGCTTGGTGCGTCTTTAGATGCTGTAATACACCTTGGTGCGTCTTTAGATGCTGTCATACCGCTTGGTGCGTCTTTAGATGCTGTCATACCGCTTGGTGCGTCTTTAGATGCTGTAATACCGCTTGGTGCATCTTTAGATGCTGTCATACCGCTTGGTGCGTCTTTAGATGCTGTCATACCGCTTGGTGCGTCTTTAGATGCTGTAATACCCCTTGGTGCGTCTTTAGATGCTGTCATACCGCTTGGTGCGCCTTCAGTTGCTGTAATACCGCTTGGTGCGTCTTTAGATGCTGTCATACCGCTTGGTGTGTCTTCAGGTGCTGTAATACTGCTTGGTGCATCTTTAGATGCTGTAATACCCCTTGGTGCGTCTTTAGATGCTGTCATACCGCTTGGTGTGCCTTCAGGTGCTGTAATACCGCTTGGTGCGTCTTTAGATGCTGTCATACCGCTTGGTGCGCCTACAGGTGCTGTAATAACGCTTGGTGCCTCTTTAGATGCTGTAATACCTCTTGGCGCGTCTTTAGACGTTATAAGACCGCTTGGTGCGTCTTTAGCTGCTGTAATACCGCTTGGTGCATCTTTAGATGCTGTAATACCGCTTGGTGCGTCTTTAGATGCTGTAATACCGCTTGATGCGTCTTCAGGCGCTGTAATACCCCTTGGTGCATCTTTAGATGCTACCATGGAAGCTTGCGCCAGCCCCATACTAGGCGCAGATTCTCCATCATAGTATGGCCTCCAATGTAACTGATTAAGCGCCTGAGTTCGCAGCCAGTTACGCGACGCGCCCATGACACACCCATAACATTCCCAAAAGGCGGTACATCGCTGTGTGTCTGATTAGCCACCTCCCAGTCACCGACCAGGAACACCCAATAACTTTAGAAATGGTACCTGTGTCACCGGCAGTATAGATATTGCCAATATCAGGTCAATATCACTGTACATGTTCCCTTTCCCATAACACTACTCCCGCAACTAAGACAAGTCTCTGAATCAAGTTATATTAATTAAACCCTGGATTCCAGTTAACAATCCTAAAGTTAAAGTTTTCTTATTTCCCAACCCTTCCCATCTCTTCCCACCACCTTAATATAACCTATCCCTATATAACATACTACCTATTCTCATCATTTGGGTTTGGTTACACTCCAGTTATTGGGCCCATATTCAATTTGAGGCAAATAGTCAGTTATTGGCGATGACGTAATTTTCGACAGTTTCACTTATCCCCATATTCAATTTCAAAGACTTTTCGCAGGTGCGAAAAGTCTTTGTTAAAAAACAGGGATAAGTTTTCACCACTGTTTAGGTGGCGAAAAAAAGTGCAGAATCGGGGTTTAGGGGTGCAGAATAAAAAAAATAGCCTGCAAACTTTGAAATGTCCCCTTAATGTAATCTGTGTCAAAATATGTTTTTAAAAAATCTATAGGACACCCCAAAAATATATTTTAATTTTGGGGGTCAAAAAAAGAACTGTTTGGGGGCCAAAATTGAAAACTAGCTAAATTGACTCAGGGGAGGGGGAGGGGGGAGTCCCCAAGTAAGCGGCAGGTGTTTTCTAGAATGCGGGTGGTAGCAGTAGGTAGATTTTTGAAGAATTTAAAAAAATGGCTTTAGGGACTTAAAAATATGCTTGCGCCCGTTTTCATGTACCCCAAATTTGTTGGGACTAGTTATTTAAAAAAAAAACCCTGTGCTATTCTTCACCACTTTTTCTAAAGCCGCATTTATGCCCTCAAAAACCCTGTTTACCTTCAGCAGACAAAATTGGAGGTACCCATAGTGATCCCCCATGTCAGGACATATTTTGGAGGGTGACAGCATGATTTCCCAAAAAACTGCCAGGACTTTTCGATACTAACCTTTCTGCCGAGTCCCATTTTCGCCGGATCCTAATTTAATAAGGGGATAAGCGGGCACGCGCCCGCTACTTTATCCCTGAAAAAAACGTTGATAAGGGCGAAAAGTGCGATCTCGGACTTTTAGCCTCAAATTGAATATGGCCCATAGTCGTTAAGGGCCCTTTTCCTGAATGTTAATTCATTTTTAGCAGAAGTATACAGTAGTCGCTGACAGAAGATATGCTCGTATGTACACCCTCAGACCTTAGGGAGGTAAGAAAGTTGACAGGATGTTTGCAGATTTGTCTTATACCTATTTTCCACTGCTGAGAAAACCCTGGTTATTGCCGTTTCAAATCGAGTCATGGCTCAGTCACAGAGGAAAAGGCTCCCAGGAAAAAATCCTGTGTCGACTGACCGGCATTCCTTCCCAGGTCTCGAGCAGGGCTTTACGCTTGTATGACCCAGGTAAGGCTCAGTGGAAACAGGTATCCCGGGTAATATACGAACCCGGGTCCCGTTCACAGCATAGGGATAGCCACATTTCCTAGCGCTTGGAGATGATGTAAACTTCAAGCGCCGGCAGAGGTAAGCCCTGGCAATATCCTGGGTCTAGCCTGCAGTTTAAACGGGGTAAAAGCCGCTGTGACACGGCTTGAAACCCATGTTCAATGTCCCAGGCTGGACCCGGGATTTTGGTGGAAAAGCGGGTATTAGTAATGCAGATAGTCTGTAATTCATTGTAATTAGTAATTTTTTTTAGAATATTGAATGTAGTAACCTATATATATAGATGTGTCCTTTCTTACTGCTGTTTAGAAAAGCGCGCCAAGGGCCTGGTTCAGAGCCGCTCGTAAGCGGCCGCTCGTTCGTTCCGAGTGATGTTTGCACAACTGCGCATGCGTACGGATCGTAATACGCATGCGCGAACCAGTCAGTGCGGACGAAAATCGTTTGTTCACTAAATAGCGAATGCCTGCTATTTTGAGTGACAGGAGGAGGCGTATGTGGGTGGTAACAGGGGAAGATGCTTGAAAACGGGGAGTGGAGATCCGAACGCAGGCGTGCTTAAAGGTCAAAACGGGCGTTTTAAGGGTGTGCATAATTAATACAGCAGCGTCACTGACCACATCACTGGGTTATTTTATAGTCAGAACTGCTCGCAAGATTGCGGTAGGAAAAACCAACCACAAGAATAGCGAGCAGCTCATACGCTGGTCGATGTAGTCGATTAATCTAATAAATAGCGGACATGACGTAGGATGCGAGCGGCCAGGGGGCGTAGTTTTCCATAAAAAAGACCGCATGTTTTGTTCGCTCGTTCAGACCTAGAGGCGTGAACAGACCGCAAAGCGCGAACGGTTCATTTGAATAGCCACCCCTTTTTTCTGAATGAGCGAGCGCAAATAGCGTCCAGGTCCCGAGCATCTTTCTTGCTCAAAATCTGCCTCTTATTTTCCTAAATAAAACAAATCAAAGCAACAAAACTACATTGCTAGATTACACTGATCAATTTGATGGGTGTTCAGTCGCGAGAACCGCCATCCAACGACTAAAGTGCCGGTCACAAGGCTAAGACGGAAAACAGCCTCGCGGCCGGCACTTTGTCGCATTTCTCCTCGCACCCTCAGGAGAAGAAATCATTAGTCGGACTAAACACAGTGCTGAATTGAATTGCCCTGGGAGCTTCCTTCCGGCTCTTTTCAATTCCCGTTGAATGAAACCACCCCCATAGTGCCTACAACGTCAGTCTCCATCCAAATATAGACATAGGGACTCTCAATCCCTCCAATCCAGCCATTCACGTATAAACTAATAATGCAGCAAGTTCGGCACAATAGGTGCAGTACACATTGCATTCATGCCACACATGGGAATTACTATCATCAGGGCCGGCTCTAGGGGTGTTCGACCAGTGCGGTCGCAAAGGGGCGCCATCCATGGAGGGCGCACCCCTCCCCAACATCCCGATTCCAGCGGGACAGTACTGTCCCGCTGTTCCACTCATGGGCAGAAGTGGCCAGGGTGATTGGGGACCCCCACCGCCGCAGCTGTGCGGCGATGCCGGACCCCGGAGTCTGAATGGATGCTGCGAGCACTGGAGAAAGTCTGGAAGTCTGGGTGTGGTTGTGTTGTTCATCCGATGCTGCATTTTCAGACGCAGCACTCTGATCTGCGATGCCGGCTGGAGGCGTCTTTTTCCCTCAGATGCCTCCTGCAGCCATTAGTATACTAGTTCTATGGTATTGCACGGACACTTTGCGGATGTGTAATACCATACCATGGGCGGGCTGCAGCAAAGGTAGAAATGGGGTCAAACCCCAAAATTAGTATTTCTCCTGTGTACCAAGCCCCGGAATGTGATGCACTCCAGGGTTTGGTTGCGGTGGGTAACGCCATCTTCTTGATGGCGTTGCCCTATAGAAGCCTATGGGCTTCTATGGAGAGAGTGCTGAGAGAGGCATCTGATGGGATCCCTCCCAGCACCCCCTGCAGCATACGAGTCCTTCTGCGCATGCGCAAAGTGACGCTAGAGGGGCATCTGAGTCATAGACCCGGAAGTCCCTCCATTGCAAAGGGCCGCTCTTACCGAGAGAGATGTCCTTTGCAGTGTTTGTCATGCATGCCGGCGTTTCCAACCTGTCCATTATCTGAGTCATGCCCTCAGAGAACCCTAACAGTGCATGTTTTCCAGATCTCCTAGATGGTGTAATCTTGTCATTACTGATTGTTACTGATGCCAATTATCTGAATTGTTATATTGAGGACTTTCTGTATCCAATATATTTATCTCATTTAAATAACATAAGTGGTCAGAAAAAGGTTCAACACCCCATAACAAATATGCATACAGTAGATAACCTGTAGGCGACAGAACAGTGGAATGCCTGCGGTATAGCTTGTAGCCCTGGTATCCAAACAACCATCGCTTCCCCAGCTGCAGTATGAAACACCCTGCCGACTACTTCATCACCCGTCGGGCACCCGCAGCACGCTGTGACTGAGACCATCACTAACTCAACTGGGCTCTCGCTGACATGCATAGGTGAGCACCATTGTAATCAGCAGAAGCTGCTTGTGCGTAATATTCTCATCGTGCAAATAAGACGCATTTCAAGGAAAAAAAGTTGCACTAAAAGATGCTTGGCACTACCGAGTCACACCACGACATGGCGCAACTAGAAGTGTGCAAGGAGGCTAGATGTATGAGGACACATATGTATATATATGTACGACTGAGGGGGTCTAGTTACTAAGCAGTGTTAGGAGACAGAGTGAAAAGTGATAAGAAAGTGATAAGGTGCCAGCCAATCAGCTCCCAACTGTCATTTTTCAAACACAGCCTGTGAGATGACAGTTGGGAGCTGATTGGCTGGCATCTTATCACTTTCTTATCACTTTTCACTGTCTCCTAACACTGCTTAGTAAATAGACCCCTGAGTCTCTGAATCTGTATACGAAGTGCTGCAATGTAGCTGCCGCAGCATTTTTTTTTCATTTAATCTTCCGTTGTGGCTCATATACAGACTCAGGTGCGCACAGGTATACAAGTGTCACATTATCGCATATCAAATTAATCACCACAGTCTGCTGGTGAGATTTAGTCACATTTTCGGCAAAAAAAAAGACTCCCGACGCTTGCAGAGTAGCATGAGACTTGCTGGTGTGTCCTAGTCGCATCACATTGCTACTTAGACGCATTTTCTACAAAAAAAGATGCAAAAAAGGCGCCCGGCGCTAGGAGATTCTCACGGGACCTGGTGCGCCGTGAGGGGCTTATTAGCGAGACTGTAGCAAAGATGTGTAAGGACACATCTGCATAAATGCCCCTTGTTGCCTGATCATCTGTACTGAACCCCCCCCCCCCTATAAGCCCCAGATTCTTTAACACATGTACAATGGATTCCATCATGTAACTCTGCCCGGAGCATTGTCAGAACGTTCCAGAACCTGATACCTAACAATTATAATAACGTATTACAGGGTTCACACTTGCAGCATATACCACCAATCAATTATAATCTCCAGTGGTAACTGAAACCGCAGGAATGTCAGGATGACACTGTAGTGCAGACAGAAGGATGATGTGATACATTGTAACAAGGGCATCTCTTTGTAATATCTGGCCTAGAGCCTGAAATAGTAACGCAGAATAAAATGACATATTAACGGTGCACTCATAACCTATTCTGTGTAACATTACGGGATCATTTTACTGGAAAATCTACAAACAAAAACGACCTGTGAAAATGTCCCGAACTCACAGTATAGAAAACAGAGCTTTAAATATTAACATTCAAATAAAAAAAAATTAAATAGAAAATAAAAGTATATTTACTGCCAGTAAAACATACATGTCACTAAGCACAAATACTGATTTAAGGGTCGCCATGTGACTACACAAAGCACTCACCGTAACCAAGGATTTTGGTATAAAAGGCATGGGGGCTGATTCAGGAAGGATCACAGTTGCTTATATACGCACGCAATCGGCCAATTGTTGCGTACTGCGCATGCATCTCAGTGCGCGAACTAGCTATTGCGATTGGGACCGCGATCGCAGAGGATACGCAGTCCCATGGCAGAGTGATTGACAGGAAGTGTGGAGGGAGGTCGGACGAACGCAGGCGTGCAGTGCATTGGGACAGCGTTGCAGGGGCGTGCATAAATTAGCCACTGCGGTACCATAAGCAGCCTGAGGTCTCATAGCGTGCGCTGAAGTAAGCAATTCCTGAGTGAGGTCTGACCTGCCTTAACTGTGCGTATGGGTCCGATGTTACTCAATGTTACCGATGGTTAAGCTATGTTCCCCAAGTAGACGGATGTGAGTAAGGGAAAGTGGGCGTCCTTATGTGCAATGCGAATGCAATTATTTACATATCACCGCTGATATTTGCGTGCGTATAAGCAGAATAGCTATCCATGCTGAAAGGCCCTTGATTCAGAGATGGACGCTAATGCGATCACAGCTGCGATTTCATGCGCAACGCAGCAGCGAAAAATCCGTTAATGGTAGCAAAGATCACCCAAGCATAAAGACGCCCACTGCTGCCTTCTTACCTGCGTGCGACGATGCATACCTGCGTAAATATCTGTAACATTGACTCACATCGGCGGCCATCTTTCCCTTGCGGAAGGTCTGACCTGCCGCAGCCTTGGGAGCTCCACTGACACGCAGAGCTGTGTATGCAATCGTAGAGGCTAATTTATGCACGCCCATGTAACAGTGTTTAAACGGACAGGCACGCCTGCATTTTTCAGACCCCGGTCTCCACCCCCAAACGCAGACAACCTGTCACTCACTCTGCGGTGGATTCCTATGTGCGTCCGTAATCACAATGCGGTCGCTGCGCATGCGCATTGCGGCTTATAGGCATGCGCGATGGCAAACAATCGTTCGGCTACGTACGTAATCGCCTTTGCGCCCAAATCTGAATCAGTCCCAAAGTTCCAAATCTATTAGTCTTTCAACCCATTTTTACTTCGGATATTACTACTGTAACTTTTTGGTACATTGTAGAAATGCATTAATGAGGTGTCAGTAAAGAAATGTTGGCTGTCAGTAATGTTTAGGTAAAATGGTAAGGAAGAAAATATTTTCCAGAGTTGTTACCCCCGGAGACAGACATCTGTTCATACATGCCAGACAGATAAATGAGCATCTTATACTGATTTACGTTGGTTGTATCTGGATTACGCTCACCGTAGGCTGTAGGGGAGGGTCACACCAAGCTATGAAATGATGCACTGTTTGTCTACATACAGTATGACGAGCAGTGATACGTTTTCATGTCTGCATGCCAACACCTGTATTTTCAATTGCACACAGAGCCGGTCCTGGCCAAATTATTGCCCTAGGCAAGATTTTGGGTGGTGCCCCCCTCCCCGTGGGATCCTGAAAAGGCATGCGGCCTCACGGAAGGGGCCCTCACCCAGCACAGCACGGTATTAGCACCTACCCTCATTCACCACCCATATCCCAGCAGAGCACCCCTCTCCCAGCAGTGAGCACCACAGCACCCAGGCCCTCTCCCAGTTCCAAACTTACTTCACTTGAGCGCAGTCTGCAGAGCCGTCCGACTCATGGTATAGCAAGCCGTGGGCGGCAGACCTGCTTTTCCCATCTCAGGCTGGCAGGTCGCAGCTGTGTGTGATGATTGCTGGAGGCGGAGCCCAGAGCCGTGAGGTGTAACTCATTACTCCGAGCTCCGCAAAAGCACATGGTGTAGCAGCCCCCCGCTACCATTTACTTATAGTTCTGAATGAGCCTCTACCGATGCGCAGAAGATCATTCTGATTGTGTGACGCCTCAGAACCGGCCCGGCGCTAACCACTAGCAGCCATCCAGATGTTCCGCCCCCGCAAACTGCTGCTGGCTGATCAGCCCGCTGTTTGCTGCTGCCAGGCCCAATCAGAGCTGTCAGCTGAGCTCCGACTGGGGGTGCTGTGCAGCGGCAGTAGCAGCTGCCAGAGTATCCGTCCAGCCGGCAGCAGGTGACCCAGCCGTGCCTGCACCCACCGACCCTGGGCGGGCTTGGATGCCCCTAGGCATTCCAAATGCCCTAGGCATTTGCTTAGTGTGCCTATGCCTAGGGCCGGCTCTGATTGCACACCTATGCAATAAACCAGAAACAACCACAGGAATATGGGCACTCACAGTGTTCTTTTTTTTTTTTAAATCGATGAGAGGAGATTTTCTCTATTTTCTATTCTTCGTTCCGCACAGTTAAGAGGCGAATGATCTCTTCAACCCAACCAGTAGTTCCTGTCTCCTAGCTGCCCCATCCAAACTAACCACAGCTCACCAACTGCCGCTCCTCTTCTCCCAACTGTCTCCAGCCTTCCAGCTGACCTATCACGGGTCAAATCTACTTCCGCATGTATAGTTAAACACAAGTTAGAGCAGCAGGCATAATACCTCAAATATTTGGGATATTACACGTTAACACACAGACAATCTTAAATCTTTCATATGTATGTGTAAAGAGCAATTATGCCAAACATCACAATTAACTGCTAAGCTTGTGCCCACACTATGTAGGTGCAAAACGTCTCATATTTTATGCCTTTCATGGCATCCCCCATAGAAACCTATAGGGGATGCGGCTGCTAGGAGGTATTTCTTTTATTTATTTTTACTTGAAAATCTAACACTGTTAATAGCCTTGTATGTATATATATATATATATATATAAAACACACATATATAATATATATATATATACACACACACACATGACAAGTAGCGTTTGCTAGTGAAATTCTTGCATATCTATAATCTGTAAACAGCGGTGTTTAGCATCTCCCTCCTTATCCTTGATTTATAGTTATCTATGTTTCTTATCCTCCTCTTTGAGAAATGAGCTGTAAACTGAGTCCTACCCACAACTACACAGATAACTCTTAATGCACAAACTGATAAACAGATCCGAGAATTAAGTGAGCACAGATACTACTGTATGTAGGGGGAGATGTATCAATCGTTCTAAAGAGGACAGAAGTTACCAGCAGCAGCTCCTGTCCTCTTACCTGAGAGGGGGCCGCGGCTGCTGCTAGTCTGGCCGTGGCCGGACAGGTCTCGGGCACCCGCGCAATGAATCTGGCAGGCGCCGGGACTAGCGCATGAGCGGCGGTGACGCCACACATGCGCATAACACCTGCTTATGGGGACTGCATTGTTTGCAGCCCTGAGAAGCCCTGTAGGGCTGCCCGAAAGGCAGAGCAGCGGGTTCCAATGGAAGCCGCTCTCTGCTAATCGCAGCCCAGACTGGGGTTGACTGTCCTGTGCGTGACTGGCAGGTGGCGCTTCCAATGGGAAGTCACCTCCAGTCACAGCGTAGCCAGTGCAGTCACGGACTGCACTGGCTCACTGGAGTGGAGGATTTTACTGGGGGTGGCTGCAGCCTCGCAGCTCCTAGGTAAAATCCGCCACTGGAAGTTACCCATAGCTACCAATCAGCTTCTAGCTAGATTCTACCCACTAGAACGCCAGTATAGCACAAAAACAAGAACATGACAGAGATGGTCCCGGAGGCTAGCAGCTGATTGTCTTGCTGTAAGGGTTGTATCTCCCCTCGTGCCATTCATTCCACGCCACCAGAGGCCGCAGCAGAAATGCCAGTCGCCAATGGCAGATATAAAATTTGTGGCTGATAACGTTTTAACATTATAGTAGCTACAGGCGCCCTCACCGCAACCGGCTACCGTACAATTGTTTCTGTATTGTATGCATGAAATGTCCCCCACAGCTTTTAGACTGTAAGCTCATCTGATCAGGGAGGGATTTAAGTTCTGTTTCATGTCATTGTAACATACAATACGTATGGTATGTAATTTGTATTATTGCAGCACGTGAAACGTGAAAATAAAGGATGATAATAATACTTACTACACGGTTACAGGACTTTTGTACCCACTCTATGGAATGCCTTACCACGCACAATAAGACTTTCCTCTTGTCTCCAATTCTTCAAGCGTTCCCTGAAACTCACCTCTTCAGGCAAGCTTATCAGATTCCAGAACCCCCCACATAACCTTCATAGCTTCCATATCTAATTACATCCCCTCTCACAGTCCACACATAACCTCACACATTGTCTTTCTTTCACATCCTCCTGATATTTGGCCGACATTGCTGTATGACTGGATCATGCAACCCACCAAGAAACTCTGCATTCTGGTTGGATCAAACTGCAATATATAGCACCTATACTTATGTATCAATGCCTACTTCCCTAGAGATTGTAAGCTTGCGAGCAGGGCCTTCCTACCTATATATCTGTCTGTTATTAACCAGTTTTGTTCTATTTATGTTTCCAATTGTAAAGCGCAACGGAATATGCTGCGCTATATAAGAAACTGTTAAGAAATAAATGTCACTAATTGCCTAAACAAATGAGTGACACTAAAGACTTCACTATCAGAGCAGTTTAGGGTGGTCTCACAGTCTAGGACAGGGATGGGGAACCTCAGGCCCGGGGGCCTTATAAGGTTTGCAGAATCATTTGGACTGGCCCTCTGAGCTTTTTTCTGCTAGCCTCATCTGGCTAGGAGGGTGCCTAGATTGCCACCCTGCAGCCAGAACCTATGCAACATTGTCCATAGGATGCTTCAGACGGTCACACCGCTGCCCTTCAAGCTCCCCAGAGCATCCTCAGGATGTTCAGGATGCTGCTGTAATCACCGGTGTTTGTGGCCCCACCCCTGTGTGATGTCACACGGAGGGGGTGTGGTCAGCAACAGGCCTGCGAATAATGATATATATATATATATATATATATCAAAATAGCCCTCGGCAGAAAAAAAGGTTCCCCACCCCTGGTGTAGGATATAAGGGGTTAACCTGCCAGCACAGCAATGGTTCCAAAATTTTCTAAAATCGCATTGAATCTCTATCAATAAAGTCTCCCTGGAGGATGGACTACATGAGTGAGTGAGTCCTCGGGAGATAATGATGAGCACTGCGGTTGTTAAGTTCTGAAACAACGTTATGTAAGCCAGTCAGTTTAGGCTGATTGAGATAATGTGACAGATGGACTTATTTGACTGAAATCAGAGAACAATCATGTCATTGATTTAAAGAAAACCATAATGTATCACTATCTGACCTTGTGATGCCTCCCGTCAATCTAGAGAAGTTCATGTGTACAAACTATTCTTGCTTATGACATCTGCGCCATCATTAGCTACATCATTATCATCATCAGTCAAAACAATGGCAATTATGAAACCCATACTGGGGCGCACCGTGTTTCCTCTGCAGACGTTTGCAAACCCAGAATTGATCTGTCGCTGGGGCCAAACTTAGCAGTTTAAAAAAAAAATAATAATAAATAAACTCAAATAATAATATGATTAATAGTCTTTTATACATTTCTTTTTTGTTTAAACATTTGAGCACACGGATAGGAGAACACATCCTCGGCCTGATGCTGAGTGGGATGTACTGTACGCCCGCTTGCTGAGCGTTTATTGCGTGTATTTGCACTGCGCCTGCTTCGAAACTGAGCAAACGCAAATACGGGCGACGTAATCATACACAATTCAGTCACATCTCCGCTTGCGACAGAAGAGGCTTAATTATGCCGTAACGGGGCGTTGTCATCTAGGCAAAGTGAGGATGTATTGACAGAACTGCCGGTGATGAGAATCATTCGCACCACTGATGATGACGAGCGAGTGCACGGATAGGCACGAACAGACTGCTATGATGCGTACAACTCTGCATTTATTATCAGTACAAGCAATGTGGCATTTTCTACAGTGGATTGTGCTCAAATCAGTATCAGGTTCTTTGTCATTAGTGCGCAGAAGTTTGACGAACACTACCTGTCGCCGTGATTGTTCTGAAATACCATCAACATGTAAACATAAGCAACACCTGAGAAAAACACCTGAGAAACAAAAACTTTTATGTGAGAGAGGTGGAGAGTCTAATGGGGAGAGGGAGAGAGTTCCAGAGGTAGGGAGCAGTACGGGCAAAATCTTTGAAGCAGGAGTTCGAGGAAGTAATCAGTTGGCATGAGAGGCAGCGTGTATTTGTTGAATGAAGAATGCGGACGGGAGTGTGGAGGGAGATAAAGTCAGAGATGTAAATGGGAGAGGATTGGTTGAGGGCTTTGTAAATGAGTGTAAGAACCTTGAATTGGGTTCTGAAGGGGAAGGGGAGCCAGTGTAGGGCTTGTAGGAGAGGGGAGGGAGATGTAGAACGTTTGGAGAGGAAGATGAGTCAGGCAGCAGCAATTGAGGACAGATTGGAGTGGAGAGAGGTGGGAGTTGGGTAGGCCAGATAGCAGGAGGTTACAGAAGTCCAATCTGGAGATGACCAGTGAGTGGATGAGGGTTTTAGTAGCATCCTGGGTAAGAAAGGGTCTGATCTTGGAAATATTTTTGAGACGGAAACGACAGGACTGTGAGAGGTTCTGGATGTGTGGTTTGAAGGAGAGGCAGGAGTCCAGTATAACTCCAAGACAGTGCACTTTGGGGCTAGAGGAGATAGTTGTGCCATCAATTGATAATTCAATTGTGGGAAGTGAGGTTATGTGGGAGGGTGGGAAGATGATCAGATCAGTCTTAGACATATTAAGTTTAAGAAATCGCTGGGACATCCAGGAAGAGATAGCAGAGAGACAGTTGGAGATACGAGTGAGGATAGAGGGGGAGAAGTCAGGGGAGGAAAGGCAGATCTGAGTACCATCAGCATAGAGATGATAATAGAGATCAAAATATCTGATGAGTTCACCTAGAGAGGATGTATAGAGGGAGAATAGGAGAGGTCTAAAAACATAACCTTGGAGAAAATCTACTATAATAGGATGTGGGGTGGTGAGAAGAGGAGTCATGAGAGGAGACAGAGAAGGATCAGTCAGAGAGGTAGGAGGACAGCCAGGATAAGTCAGCATCACATAGGCCAAGGGAGTGAAGGACTTGCAAGAGGAGAGGGTGGTCCACAGTGTTGAAAGCAGCAGAGAGGTCCAGGAGAATAAGCAGAGAGTAGTGGCTTGGATTTGGCAGCAATTGGTATTGTATAGGGAAGCAGCTTGTTCAGGGCAGGAGAGAGAGAAGATAGAGGAGAGAAGTGAGTCAAGCAGGTAAGAAAAAGAAACAGTGTTGATAGCCTCAATGTTACGCTTAGTGATGTGGCCTTAGGAGGTAGAGGGGGGAAGTAGAGAGGGATAAGTTAAAAGAGAGAAGGTGATGGTCAGAGAGAGGGAATGGGGAATTGGAGTAATCAGAAATATCACAACGGTGAATGAAGACCAGATCTAGTGAATACCCATTTACATGGGAAGGTGAGGAGGTCCATTGGGAGAGATCAAATGAAGATGTGAGGGTAAGGAGTTTAGAGGCAGAGGCTTCTGTGGGGATATCTATTGGAATATTGAAGTCACCTAGGTCTGAGGAGAGAAAGTGAACGAGCCATGAAGCAAATTTGTCAAGGAATTTGGAGGGAGAGCCAGGGGGACGGTATATGATAACTACTCGCAGGTGTACTGGTTGGAAGAGGCGTATAGCATGAACCTCAAATGTAGAGAATGTAAGGGATGGTTCAGAGGGTATGAGTTGGTAGGAGTAACCAGGGGATAGAAGGACCCCAACACCGCCACCATGATGACCCTCAGGCCGAGTTGTGAGAGAGAAGGTGAGGACCCCAGAGGAGAGAGCTGCAGGAGAAGTGGTGTCAGAGGGTGAAATCCAGGTTTCAGTAATGGCTAGGAGATGCAAGTTGTTGGAGATGAAAAGGTCATGGTTGGGAACCAGTTTATTACAGACCGATCAGGCATTCCAGAGGGCACAGGATAGAGGGACAGTATTTGTGGGAGAGATGTGAATGAGATTATCAGGGTTGCTGTAACGAGTAGGTGAGATTAAGCTGGGTGACTGAGATGAATAGAGTGGAGATTTTGTGGATACCAATGCAGGGAAGGGAACCTGTAGGCGGTCGGCAGGGAGGGAGTTTAAGAAGATGTGGATGGAGGTGGGGTGAGGTGACATTTTTTTATGTGGAAACTTATTGCAAAATTGTGGCTTTTTGCATCTAATTGTATATGGCCCATAGAGGGAATTCAATTAAGTGCAGGGTTTGCCACGCAAGGAATAGCTCTGGCATTCATGGACGGAGCAATTCAATTATTCTGCATTTCCCCTGCGTGGTAAACCATGGGTTAATGCACGCTAAACCATAGATTCGGCCTAAAGTGCTGCATTTTAGCGTGCGGGTTTCAGTGACGTGCGGTGATGTCAATGGCTGGGGAGGCACAAATGGAGATGGGTCTGAGTGCTGGGAGCCTGTCTCACCCCCTACTCACTGTAACAATCCCCTCACTACACTACATACTTACCTACTCTCCCGGAAGTATCGGGAGGCTCCAGAATTCTAGGGGAGCCCCCCACACCCCCGGAAGAGTAGCCAGATCTCCCGCACCCTGCTCTCTTCCTAGTGAAGTGGGCAATATAGGGAGATGATTGCCGGTAATCGCTGCATAATTGAAGTGAATCGCAGCTCCTTATGGAATGGGTGGGTCTAAATGACATGAAAATAGTTTGGCGTGACTGAGCAGGGAAATTACAGAGAAACCCGCTCACAGAAGTATAAGATAAGGTGGAGCTTGCACAAAATGAATAGACCAGTATTCACATATAAAACCCAATGGTTTTATAGAAAATATAATAAAAATAATAACACACCAAGAGAATAAAATTCACGTCATAAAAATGGTGTACATATATTCCTTTTGGTTAATAATATATACAGACAACAACTCCGATATATATCTTATGCTCACCAGCTAAATAATAAATGTCAGCAAGTATGCTAAACTAAGCTTCAGTGTCCATTGATTCTCCTACCTGCATCACTTTGTCTCCTCTTGCTGCTGCTGACTGAGCTCTGATCTCTGAATACTGCAGTGCACTTCCTGGTCACATGACACATCCAAGGTGTCCATTAGTGTTCAAGTCACGCCCCTCATACTCAGAGGCATGCCTCTATTAGCTCTCTTTATGTGCAGCTTACTGCTCATGGTGTGACTCCGCCCCCAGCTCTGCCAGCAGTGTCTAACTATACAGAAGCGAGGCTGAGCTGTTGCTGCCTCATCTCTCTTGGGAGACGAGGGAGATCCACAATCATAAAAATTATTACAATAAACAAAGCAGATGTTTATAAGTTATAAATATCTTCTTTGTATTACTCTAATCATTTTTATAACAAATCTCAGGAGTATCGCAATCAAGTCTCATTTCAGTCAGGTATGGCAAGAGTAGGAAACCACAGCTGAGGGGAGTGAGACGCAGCTCGAGATTTGGAAATGCGACTGTCTCTGAATTAGATGCACAAAATGTACTTGCAATCGCATTTTCTGAGTCCTTTTCAAACTGGCTCTAAATAAGGCTCTATATGAGCGGTACATGCACTTCCTATTCTAGAAAGGAAAAATTAAAATACTGAGTTTGGGACAAGCAAAAAGTCATTACTAACAGGGTGTTTCATTGTTTATTTACAGTAAAACTATTGGCAGAAGCCTACAAGAGGATGTAAGCAAGGGGGTTAGTCCACGTTGATTCCAAACTAAAGTAGGTATTATTGAACAGACAAATAGCAGTCAGTCAGTCTCTCTTGGGCTAAGTTCTGTACAGCTGTACAGCACTTTGACGTTCCAATAACACAGTGAAAGTGCACATGCAGACACTTTTATAGGGGCATGTAAAATAGTCTTGTACCTGCAGTCTAAACAGCCTGACCTTTAAGCTTGGTGAATATTTACTCAGATATGTGATGTCATTTAAGTTAAGAGACAGCATGTAGCGATTAACCATTTAACTACATATCAATAAACACCGCCCCACTGTCCCAAAGACCTGATTGTCCGTAATCCCTAGATCAGAGTGTGGAGATTCCCTATATAGTTCTAAGTTGTTTGTGGTTTTCTGTCTCATTAGCCGCACAGAACCATTTACTGGCACAGAGCTGCCCTTTCACCGTCTAATGCACATTGGTCTTGATCAATTGTTCATTCTGATTACCAGGATATTTAATAATCCAGATCCCCTGTCGCCGGGATCAAAAAGCCATAGCAAAGACTGACAGTATATTTAGTCATGGGCAGAAATCACGTCTCATACCTTAATATCACTGTAACAATTTACTACAGCAATTAAACTGGAATAAACCAAGACCATTTTAAATCTGCTAAAGCGGGATCGGGATGATGTCCCTCATTCCCTAAGAGGGGTGTACTGTAAACTGAGAAGTCAGAATTCCAGAATGCATCTGATGGGTAGCAGACACCAGTAGCGCACCCAGCCCATTCACTGTGGGAGACACACTGGAATCTGTGACTGGGCGCTGAGCACGTTAATGAAGACAGACCTTCAGCTTTTGAATAAAATACTTGTTTTGTTGTTTTTTACCACTTTAGTTAAATAGTTACATACTGTACTTCCCAGCATTCTAGCCCTATTTTACCATGTACTGTATGTTCTCCAGTATTTTTGATTTAACAGTCCTGTCAAATACGTTGGTGTGACTCCGCCCCCAGCTCTGTATAAATGAACGTTGAATCTGTATAAATGAACAATGGCAATAGTAATTTATGTGGCCCATTGATGGCACATATAGCCTTGAAGTGCATTATTATTAGAAGTTGAACTGTGCAGCGTAGAAGTAGGACTGTGCAGTAGTCCATAGGTTACAGGACGATGGGGTCTTTGTACTAAGCCTTGGAGAAAGTTTAAGTGGACGGAGATAAAGTACCAACCAACCAGCTCCTAAATGTCACTTTACAGGCCGCGTTTGAAAAATGACAGTTAGGAGCTGATTGGTTGGTACTTTATCCGCATCCACTTTATCTCTCTCCAAGGCTTTGTACATAGGGGTCTATTCACTAAAGCTGCGTACGCACGGTACG
This sequence comes from Taudactylus pleione, assembly GCA_031769625.1. NCBI lineage: Eukaryota > Metazoa > Chordata > Amphibia > Anura > Myobatrachidae > Taudactylus > Taudactylus pleione. The sequence goes on from JAUIMM010000188.1 coordinate 5,694,638, forward strand.
ATTAAACAGGACAGTATGAATGATAACTATATTATCGTTCATATCGTCCTGTTTCTGACACCCTCAAACGACCAAACGATGGTCGATGTGCGGGCACGAATGGTTGATATAGATATCGACCATCGCCCGTGCATGCCAGCCAACACGGCTGATATCGACCATGTTAGCCTGTTTACTATAAGGACCCGCGATTGTTGATCGCGGGTCGTTATAGTAGTTGGGGGGGTTGCTGCATGTGCTGGATGTTCGATCCAGCACATGCTGGGCAATCAGATAACAATCGTCTGATCGTTGTCTGATTGTTAAGTTGCTCTGTGTGTACGGAGTTTAAGCCTTGACGAGAGTTAAAATGGAGAAAGATAAGCCCAAGCCAATCCGCTCCTAACTGTCACTTTTCAAACACAGCCTGTAAAATGACAGTTAGGGGCTGATTGGCTGGGACTTGTCTTTCTCCAATTAATCTCTCTCCGAGGCTCAGTGAATAGACCCCATAGACTCCTATGATACAGCGCTGTTGCAATAATAAGAGCAATTACTGAAAATTGCAATCAGAGGGCCTGATTCAGCAAGGATGGTTCGGCCGACCACTCCCAGTAACCATCCACAAACGGCACTTCCTGTCAATCACTTTACAATGAATCTGTGTGATCTCTGCAATCGCTTTCCCATTTGCAGTGAGCCGCTTGCCTACGCACACTGCGATGCATACACATGCGCGGAAAGCAAACATCGGCCGTCTGCGTATGTGTATTAGCATCTGCGATCTTTGCCGAATCAGGCCCAGGGTCTTGAACAGAAAAGGCACTGGGTCCCCAGGAAGGCACAGCTCCTGTACACTGCAGCCAACCCCTTGGCCTGCTATTTGTTCAGCTGCTTTAATTACAAATACCATATAAGTAGAACAGTTGAAACATATAATACAGCATGTTAGTTAATTGGTAACCAGTGCACAGCTAAAGTATGGAAATCTTTGTCTGTGATCAGTGAAGATGCAAACAGCAATCTTAAAGTACAATAACAACAAGACATAAATGCATATTAACGCTATACACTATACTATAGGAATTCGATCGGTTCAACAATACGTAAAGCAAACACTGCAAGCTATGGGTTGTTTCTTATCAGATGTCAGTTAGGGATCGTGTTTCATGTACAATGTCGTTTGCGAGACTTTAAATAAGCCTCCAGATCACAGAGGTTAATTGCGAACGCCTCCGGGTGCTTCTGGAACAGCAAAGCGCTGTCCTCAGACTCTAAAGTCTCTAGAGAAGGAGGAAACTTGTTGTTTTACCTAGAAGAAGTGAGAGATTAGTAATCAGCGTTGGCACACTAAATGCAGGGGCCTTGTACGCCCCACGTCAAAACAACACTTAAAACAACACATAATAAATCAGTCTATGACTTATCAGGCTGACTACAATTTGTGACTATTGGGGCATGGTGTAGTGAAAGCTTATTCTAATCCAGGGCATCGTTAATAGAGCTGTCCTCAATTAGCAGATGCAGATGACACCTTATAACACAACATAAATGCAAACTGTCCTTTATTGTGTAGCAGGTATTCTTTTTCCATTACTTGCTACTATAAACCTTTCTAATCTTTCTTTCCCTTTAGTGCCTCCACCCAAGTCTTGTATCTCATTATGCTAAACCTGGAGTGGACTTGGGAACACCCCTCGCTGGTAAGTATTGGTTATGTGTCAAGTTATACCTTAATATCAATTGATTTAACCCACCAGTGACACTTACAAATATGCAGCAGCAATAATTCACTTCAATTTAACATCTATGTTCATACTCAGGATTAAACACGAATAGGTAACATAGTTTATTTTACTGCAACTCTCTGTTCTGCTGAAGATGAGTATGGTTAATGAGCAATGCATTAGTCATAACATTTTCAGAATAACATTCCCGCATGAATGAAATTGTCACAATATTATTCTATACAAATTACATACAAATAACCAATAACCTGTTTTCTTTAAAGCTTTAAAGAAATTACCCTCTCATATGCGGTTCTTAAATTCCCCTTATTAGTCAATGTGAATGGCCATGCTTGTTGGTGCACGTATTAGTAGAGTAGTATGCATTTAAAATCTGGGTTTATAGGGAATTCCTAAAATTAGTCTCTTCTCATCCAATGGGCTCTGGTAGTGATATGCACCAGCCTGTAGAGTTATTCCTTATAATCCTTGGTGCTATGTTAGCAATTGTGCCTGAATATAAATACAATAGGCAGGAGTCTATGGTGTCTGAGGGCCAGACTTATAATGCTGAGCAGGTGCTGAATGTTAGTATAGCTAATTCCTCCTTAATCTAATGCACTCAGTACAACAAACAGTACCACCTATCCGCTTCAATGCGATGTCAGTCTATGGACTGCTGAACTGCTGTCCGGTACTCATGTGGTATGTAAAGTTAGTATTACTGTAATAAAGAGACCTGTCAGCAGGACTCATTTTAGACTTATCTCTGTCTCCTTCCGTCTCTTCCACAGGCAGAGCAGCGCTGACTATACTCCTCCTGGGGGCTGGGCCTCAGACCCTAAGGTTTGCTGACTTTCAAGTTTCTCCTCCACAAAGCTAAGTTATAGGCAGCACTCACTCTCCAGTTCCTCCCCCTAATATCTAGCAGTGTTCACCTCAGCATCCCTCCTATCAATCACTGGTTTCCAGCTCTCAAACACCATGGCACGCCATCCTCTATTCAGGTACGCAGCAGTTCAAGAGCCCCCTCAAATCACTGTTTTTCTCTGCCAGCTCCAACTGTCACTTCACAAACTGCCAGTCGCACCCCTTCAGTGCCAGGGATACTGCAATAGTTCATCGTCCTCCCAATAAATGATACCACTGTCACCACTGTAATGATTAAACCCCTACATATACATTACATTACACTACAGTGGCACACTATACATATTTATAAATATATATAATAACTATATACATACTATTTATATGCTTAAAGCTGCTTATTTTAATATTGCAAGGGATTACATTCTCCCCCTGGTGCTCAGGTACTGAAACAGATATACTATGCATTTTCTGATCCAGAGCACCATTGTTTTCTTTACATAACCTGTATTACATTTCCTATTTCTGTATAACATGACCAGTATTCTCAATTATCCTAATTCTAATAAATACTCCCAAAATAGGGCCATGAATTTACAAAATACGGCTGTATTACCCTTGGTATTTCTACAGGTAATCCTAGCTTTTCATAAGTAAATATCATAGTGGCACACTATACATATTTATAAATATATATAATAACTATATACATACTATTTACATGCTTAAAGCTGCTTATTTTAATATTGCAAGGGATTACTATTGCTAATCAGAGTCCCCATTACTAATGACCACGCAAGTTTAAATTCTGACATCCAGTAACAATGACACTTATATTATCCGATCATGACGATTTCTGCAGAAGTCTGGATGTGGGTCACAGAGACTGAGGGGCCTATTCCTCATCCAATAAATGGCCCGGTAACCATATTTAGGTTACCGGGCTATTCATCATCAGGAGTCCCAAATGGACCACACTCCAAAAACTGAAAGTTTTCAAAGTTTGCTTGCGAGAACAAGCGCCATATTCAGACGGCATTTGCTCCTGTAACCCCGCTCCTTCCTATGGGAAGCAGTTCCGGGGATGCAAAGAGGGATCCGAGCGGATCCCTCCGCTGCCTCCTCACTACCTCTCCGGCAGCTTTGCTAATGTGTGTGACCCAAGGTCATGCATGCGTAGCCGGGACGACGGGGAGGGGGTAAGTAATGCAGCTACATCCGTAGCTGCGATACTAACCGAGGGAACAGCTGCTTGCAGAACAGCTGTCCCAACATTGGAGCAATGATGAATTGCTCCGATGTCAAGTTTCCCCCGCTGCGAGTTGGATACTTAAGTATCCCTCACATACGGCCTCCGATGATGATTAAGACCCTGATTGCCTAATCTCTCTTTATATTGACGTTTGGGAATAAACTGGAGAAAACACGGAAAAAACATACAAACTCCACACAGCAATATATTGCACCATTTAGCTACACTTTTAGCATAACACTGTTCCATCTACACACACTGTACCTCTTACTTAAGATGGGCACACAAAAGATTAGTAACATGGCCAACACATGGCTGCCCACGTTGTGCCCCATGGTCCATCCATGTTTTAATAGCGTCCGACAGAAAGACCCTGCTGACCATGACCCCTATCCCTATGAGAGGCCACTGGCTGACCACGCTACGAAGCTGAATGCAATCCAGCCATTCATCCGTATTGCAACTCAGAACAGTGGAACTTGTCCAGTTTGGTCATGGGTCTATGTGGTCACATTTGATAGAAATCCAGCTTTTGGGTGGCCTTGTTAGAACAAGTGTGGTTACCATTACTTAGCTAAAGTAAATACTGATTCGACCACTTTAGACTTCAACAAGCCTTCAATTTCATTTTTATGCTGCAATGGAACAGCGCCCCTGGTGGTTGATTTACTATTAAATATTGTACAAAATTATCAGCTTTGCAAGACATTTTGTACACTCCTGTCAGAAATGAGACCGCTTTTTTTTTTTTTTTTAACGAAGAACCTACAAAACATATTATTTTGGCTTTAGTAATATAACACTTAAACATTGCTTTAAAATAATAACAGAGTAATAAAATTATGACAATTACATACGTATGTGTCAAGCACCTTTGCTGTAGTCGCACCAAATAGCCCAGCTTGGCATGCCACGGACCTTGTGACTTTGCCTCGCCAAGCGTCTTTTTTTCTTGAAAAATGCAAAGTTGCAAATCTGTTTAAAACCCTCCCGATTTGGTCGGGAGCCTCCCGAATATCGGGTGCCGCTCCCGACCCCCCGGAAAGGCAGGCAAACCTCCTGGCTGCCGCCTGCCCCCCGCGGAACTACTAGAAACCCCTGCAGTGGGGATGCCCGATGACGCGATTCGCGCTGAATCGGATTATCGTAGCTCCACCCCCTGCTTCACAATGCCTTTATTTTCGGCATTGAGAAGAGGGGGCGGGGCCGTGATGACGCGATCGTGCGTTCACGCCATGGCTCAGCCCCCAAACTGGGGTCATTGCCCGGCCACGCCCCCCACTGTATGCTGGCATTCAGCTCCCTCCCGGAAGGAGGGAGCTGAATGTCGGCAAGTATGGTTTAAAAAGGTTTCCGATATGAGCGTCCGCTGCTATTCCTTCCGTCATGTTCCTTTATGTAATCTGTGACTTTCTACATATATTATTCCAATTCCTTTGCGACAAAATTCGCAACCTACCGTCCCTGGTACACTGTGAGAAGCTTTGTATGTGGCGAGGATGCAACTAAGGAGCAATATTTAGGAAAAGTACACTGTGCTACCTGTGACGGAGCTTCTGCGGCGCTTCTCGCGTCATATGTTAAAAAAACGCTAGGGGCCAAATGTAATAGGGTGAGAGTTTAGAAAATGTGAGAGTAAGCTCTCACACGGCCAATGTCCAATGTCGGGCTCCAGTCCGAGAACAGGCAAACTCACATGTTTTTCAGACGCAAAAAGCTCTCACAATATAAACTCTCACCCAGATGTTTTCCCATTTTGTGGGAAATCGTGTGGCCTGGCCGGGGCCGCGATGACGCGATAGCGCAGTTACTCCCCCGATCCACCCCCACATTAGAGTCACACCCCACTGCTATGAGGATCTGGCTATACCTCCTCCCGGAGGAGGCTGTCAAATTGTCGGCAAGTTGATGTAGGAGGGCACATCTGTAGGAGCCTTGTACCCATGGGTGAGCTCTAAGCGGCAATTGAAATGTCGTCTTTCTTAGGGGTATATTTACTAAAGTGCAGATGTTGCCCATAGCAACAAATCAGATTCTACTTAACAGTTATCTATCGCCTTCTATAAGATAATAGCTAGAATCTGATTGGTTGCTATGGGCAACAAGTCCACTTCTAAAAAACCTGCACTTTAGTAAATATACCCTTTAGCTTACTATTGAAATATGTGCACTTTAAGATAGAAATATTGCAAATTTTAGGGATTTTTAGAACTTCTATAAAGGGGAATGCAAATATAGGTTGAGTCGCCCATATCCAAAATGCTTGGGACCAGGGGTATTTTGGATATCGGAATGTTCTGTATTTTGGAATATTTGCATAAAATAATGAGATATCCTCGTAATGGGACCCAAATCTAAACACAGAATGCATTTATGTTTTATATACACCTTATACACATAGCCTGAAGGTCATTTTACACTATATTTTTAATAATTTTGTGCATCAAAAAAAGTTTGTGTACATACATGAAATTCATTTATGTTTCATATACACCCTATACACACAGCCTGAAGGTTATTTTATACAATAGTTTTAATAATTTGTGCTTTAAACAAAGTTTGTGTACATTGAACCATCAGAAAGCAAAGGTTTCACTTTTTTCAGGTCATGCTAAATATATTCTGTATTTCGGAATATTCCGTATTTCAGAATATTTTGATATGGGAGACTCAACCTGTACTGTAATTTAGACTTTTAGATCAAGAAAATTTATAATTTTTTTTATTTTTTTATTTATTTATTTATTTCCTTCTAATTTTCCTCCACCCTATAACTTGATAGATAACCATAATAATGCATAGTTATAGGAACAGCCATACTCAGACTTGCGAGCCAGTTACACACAGTGGCGGACCACCGGAGTGGCTAGAGATTAACATACTAAGCGTACACCAGCCATTTATCAAGTATACACGAGACATAAGGAGGAGTAATTTGTGGATGTACAAGTTATCAGCATGTAGAAACAGAAGACATAAACACAGCACAGCATTAAAGTAGAATTATTGTAGTGTATATATTGTAAGTATGCAAAATACACGAGGGGTGCAATCATGGCCTTAGGCACGCGGCAGGGATTTTTTTAACATGGGTGTGTATAAATTCTTAGGGCTAGCACAACCACCATGTGTTTCCAGCAGATAGTTACTCTTGGGAGTAAGTAATCTTATGGAGTATATAGATGGATCATATAGGAATAAATAGGATTAACAGGAACCCTTTGAGACTGATAAAAGGATTATAGGACAGAGAGGGAAACAATGGCTCTAAGCATGTTTATTTTTTAGCTGTCTATCATTAATAAAGCCTTAGCAGGAGCTAGGTAAAATAGTGACAAAATATACATTCATCTCCTAAACTACAGTACATGAATAGAAAGGTGAAACAAGTAAAAATACATAAATAAATAATGTTTTTCTGTGCCTTTAAAGCAGCCAGGGTTTAAAACCGATACCATGATGTTCTGCATATTAAATGTTTGTACTATACTGGTTTTGGTGTGTGTATGGTATTTTGTAGTTGATATATACTTATCAAGCTGATAAGAAAAAATACAATGGAAAAATGAATTACACAGTAATTTAACATTCTCATTGATTTGTTCATTGGACAAAGCAGACAAATCTAATTTTATTTTTATACCCTACAGTATCGCCCACAGATAAATTACTCCTAAGTCAGATTTTACACTTCGATGCAACATTGCCAGATTCAGTGGGGTCACTTCAAAGCCGCCGGTTCATATGCCGACGCCGGCAGCCCGAAGGGAGAACATCCCGACAGGGCAGGTAAGTACTCTATCCCTAACCCCGCCCAACCCTAACCCTAACTTCCCCCCTAGTGCCTAACCCTAACCTCCCCCCTGGTGCTGAACCCTAACCTCCCCCCAGGGGAGCCTAACCTTAACCCCCCCCCCTTACAGCACCCTAAACCTAACCCTCCAGGGGGGGTGCCTAACCCTAACGTCCCCCTGGGGGTGCCTAACCCTCCCCCCTAGGGGTGCCTTACCTAATAACCTAACCCTAACCCCACTGCACTCCCTAAAGCTAAACCCCCCCGGGGCTAACACTAAGGGCACCCCGGACTTACCTCGTTCAAGCTGGCAGTCCGGCGTCGGGAATAAGATAGGCTTTGGTATTTCGACGTCTATCTTAAGTCCCTTTTCAGGATTCGGATGTCGGTATTGAGACCGGCAGCCATAACTACATCCCCTCTGGACCATTGTAAGGTGCTGGCAGATTGGGTTTACCATCAATCAGCAGTGACAGATTTACAACAGGGCGACTGGCCCAGGGGCACTCACACATGTTGGTCCCCCACATATAGCTACATCACCAACATCGGTCTTGCCTGAGGGTCAGCATGGAGCAGGCTGCAACAAATGATGCAGCAGCAGGTAACACTGTCATCGCAGGCGGGAGTTCCTGAGTGGGAGGGGCAAGGAAATGGGACAAGCACCTATGGTTTGGCAGTGTCAGAAACTGCTGCAGTCTGCAGTTTCCAAAATTTTAGATCACTAGGAGCTGAGTCACAGTGGGTATGCAAAAAATGAACTGGGAGCACAGGGGATAATTTGAACTGGGGTCACTGTCTGGCATAATAGGATCTGGAACACTGTGGCATAATGGGGACATTACAGTGTGTTCATCAAGTTTATGGTGCTGGGAGTATTTACACATTATACTGTTTATTAACATCGCCAACATATCATTTTGACAATTTTATTGGTAGGGGCCCCTACAAGTTTGTTTAACTGCAGTTGCCAAAAACCTAATCTGACCCTGCTAATGAGACCAAAGGTCTGTGGAACTTTCTCCTTTACCTATTGTGTGGCGTTACCCTAAAGTAATCAGTCCCTGATCTTATTCAGGAACCTCCTCAGTCACCAGTGTCGGCCAATGTACCAGGTGAGGTAGTGTGATGCTGCAGGGGGAATAATGTACCAGGTGAGGTAGTATGATGCTGCAGGGGAATAATGTACCAGGTGATGTAGTGTGATGTTGCAGGGGAATAATGTACCAGGTGATGTAGTGTGATGTTGTAGGGGGAATAATGTACCAGGTGAGGTAGTGTGATGCTGCAGGGGGAATAATGTACCAGGTGAGGTAGTGTGATGCTGCAGGGGGAATAATGTACCAGGTGAGGTAGTGTGATGCTGCAGGGGGAATAATGTACCAGGAGAGGTAGTGTGATGCTGCAGGGGGAATAATGTACCAGGTGAGGTAGTGTGATGCTGCAGGGGGAATAATGTACCAGGTGAGGTAGTGTGATGCTGCAGGGGGAATAATGTACCAGGTGAGGTAGTGTGATGCTGTAGGGGGAATAATGTACCAGGTGAGGTAGTGTGATGCTGTAGGGAGAATTTCCTCTGATCTCAGCCAATGAAATAAGAGGTACTGTGAAGAAATTCTTACTGTCATGGTTTACATTAAAACTTTTATTCCTTATCGTTGCTGGTGATTGCATACAGTTTTGGAAGCAGTCCTATCTCCAAGCAAACAGTCCATTTCCTTTGTGATGAAAGTCCTGCGTGGTAGAAAGCGTTTGTATTTCAAATACGTCCCAGGAAGGTTATCACTCAGGCCGCAATTTACTTGAAAGAAAGATAAGGGGAGAGCTGGAAACCTACCAGACTCGTCACCTTGGTTATAAATGTATATTTTCATAGGGATACCATCAATTTCCACATAATGTTATACTGACAGGTCCAGGTTAGACACTTAAAAGTTATCTTTACTACAGTACTTCTAGGTTTCAAACAAAGTATTGTACAGCACGCTTCCTGTGTAATGAAAGGAATGTGTCTCAAGAGCCCTTTGATACACACTTACCCCTGTAACACGCTAAGCTACAGATGGTTTAACTATTACATTTTCTGACTATTAAAATATCATGAGGGTATAGATGGAAAACCAATACACAATAGGGTCCAATACAGTGTTTTGGTGGAGAAACGATGATCCCTTTCTGACATATATATGTATATATATATATTCAGTCTGATTCACATAGAGGGGTCTATTTACTAAGCAGTGTTAGGAGACAGAGTGAAAAATGATAAGGTGCCAGCCAATCAGCTCCTAACTGCCATCTCACAGGCTGTGTTTGAAAAATGACAGTTGGGAGCTGATTGGCTGGCACTTTATCTCCTTTCACTCTGTCTCCTAACACTGCTTAGTAAATAGACCCCAGAACGCAATGGGAACTCCAGGCAGCCGCTTCGAACGAATTGTGGGCCTGATTCAGAGACTGACAGTAATGCAATCGCAGCTGCATTCTCTGGATCGCAGTTGCTAAAATATGCTAATGCCTTCCAAAGCACAGCCCAGCATAGGGACGCCCACTGCTGCCTTCTCACATCCGTACGACAACGTGCAACAGCATAAACATCGGTACTATCGACGCACATCGGGCAGCCATGAATTATATGCGGCAAGTCTGACCAGCAGTAAAAACTGCAGCTCTCCTGACACGCAGAGACCTCTCATGTTGCACAGGAGATCACAATGACTAATTTATGCACGCCAACCAAACGGCATTTAAACGGTCAGACATGCCTGCGTTTTACTAACCCCCTCCCATTTCCACCCCCAAATGCTGACTACCTGTCACTCACTAGCGAATGGTTCCTAAGTACGGAAGTAATGGCAAAGCAATCGCAGCGCGGCTTTTGCATATGTACATTCGCAAACAATCGCTCAATCTGCAAAAATAATGGCCTTGCGTAAATCTCTGAATCAATATTCTAAAGTGTCTATGCTACTGTCATACATATTTTTTGTAATGCACTGACCCCCCCTGCTCCATTCCCGAGAGCAGCTGTCATTACTAAAAGCGCCCTATGCTGGGCGTTCGCAATAGCGAGAAACTCTGGCAACGCACCCAAGACACACCACTACACAACCACGAAACAGCGCTCTTACGTGCGTTCCGTATTGTTGCTGCCCAATCGGCTTGCAGAATTTCCCCTTTGGAGTCTGCAGAGAAACGGCTGTGATCTGTGTGAATTGCGCTTACGTTCGCTTACATGCGTATGGAGCCGGTTACGCATGTGCCACATTATTACAAGCGTGCTACTCATAATTAGGACCATAATCTGACACAAACATGAATACCGTAAATATGTACCAATTACACTGAATGTATATGCCATGCCCTAAAATACTGTACATAACAATAGCCAACATAAGTAATAAATAGTGCACAAATAATTGGGGGGATGTGATGTTGGACTGGACAGACTATAGATTACATCACAATACTTTTAGTAACTTTAAAGTATCTCATTCTTGGGCAGCAGTGACCCAACCTCCGCAAGGAAAACATTCTTATTGTATTAAGCAATAATGTTGTTATGTCTAAAAGTGTTCCACACAAAGGACTTATCCAAATAAATTACTTTTATGTCACAATTCTCCAATTACATACATATGAGACTGATGGGACCACAAGGCTTATTTGTGTCTACACATTCTATTGGAAAAAGGACAGGACTCTGTAATTCAATGTGTTTCTAATGATCAGGCCGGCCACCTTATATTGATAGTAAATATATTGCAAAAACGCAAACAAAACCCTGTAGAGCAGTAATCTGTGTCACTGGTTTCTATTAAGCATTAAATAGCTTATTTCACCATAAACCATCCAATGTACAGAAGATACGGGACACATTGGGCCTGATTTGGAGTTGGATGGTAATCCCGCTGCGACTGCAACTTTTACGCAGCGCGATTGCGTCTTTATGCTAAAGCCGCAGCCGGCGGGATTCGTAAAGCGATAAGTAATAAGTTGCACTATCGGACGCACACTCATTGCTCATTAATGCAGCCCTTTGCTCGATCAGAATGTCCAACGGAACATGGGCGTCAATGCTGGTGCATATGTGAAAAAAAAAGACGCAGAAGCTGCGACACGCTCACGTCTACAGTAGCAAGTCATCCCTCTGTCACTACTCAGGAACGCCCACTAAAATTATGTATCTCTACGTCGTAATTAATTCTGCGGCCCCTAGTGGAAACCAACAGGGTGCATGCGCAGTGAGCAGAAATACTGAGCAAAAACAAAAAACATACTATACTAAGCAAAAACAAAAACTTAATATTAAGCAAAAACAAAAAACACACTAAACAAAAACATAATACTAAGCTAAAAACAAAAAACATACTAAACAAAAACAAAAACATAATACTAAGCAAAAACAAAAAACATACTAAACAAAAACAAAAACATAATACTAAGCTAAAAAAAAAAAAGTAATACTAAGCAAAAACAAAAACATAATACTAAGAAAAATAAAAAAAAAAACATTGACTTTTGGTCAAAAAGAGGCCTTCACACATGGAAAAATATGTAAAAACAACCAATAGATAAGAATTTAGCGCAGGCGTACACTGTACCGTATGGTCTCTGCTCTAAGCAGAACATGTCAAGAAATAGAAAACTGATATTTTCCAATAAATGAAATTGACAATTTCTCAGTATACAACCAGGGAATCTATGAAAGGTGCATTTAGTACAATAAATCAAACGTGGCAAACAAAACAAACATTAAATGAAAAACTCACCAGATTCAGTACCGCTACATTAGTTTATAAAGGATGAGATTGAATTAAAATATATATATATATATATATATATGTATATGTAACGCACACTAAAATGAATGGGACCATTCAATTCATCAATGTTGTTTCAACAGGTGCACTAAAAACTCCATGGAAAAGAATGGGTGCTTTGAAATGAATGGGATAGTCTCTGTCTATGGAGTTTAACTGCTTCATTGCCAAAGACGAGTCTGACTGTGCAAACTTCTCAGGAAACGCCTACATATTGCTTAATGAAATCAAGGTGCCCGGCGGGTCCGAAGCTGCTTTTGCATTGCGTGGAGGACTTTTCCATTTTGTAAGTGACCAGCAGTGAACACTGGGCCTGATTCAGAGCCGGACGCTCTGAAAGAGCGCTCGCTCTGAATCAGGGCCGTCCTTCTTCATTTTTAGAGCGGACTCCTCGCCGCACGTATAGCTATGGGTGACCACCCACAGCTATAGCGAGCAGCCAGGTAGATGGTCATGATGGTCAAGACCATCGCGACCATCGGGCTTGCGACGAGACCCTTGTGGTAGGGTCTTGTTGCCGCAAGCCCTGGAATGCTTTCGGCTCTATCAGAGCCAAAAACACTCCCACTGACATCACTAGTGATGTCAGTGGGGCCGGCCCCAGACGGTAGGCGTTCCCATGGGAACGCCTCCGTCTGGGCAGCCACGCCCCTGACACGCCCACCAAAGGGGCGTGCTGTCACTCACCATCGACAGCACGCCCCCTTTGGTACGAGACCCGGAGCGACGGCTTGCCCGTCGCTATCCGGGTCTCGCACATGCGTACGACGGAGCCGGCTTCGTCATTCGCATGCGCACTGGGCCAACATTGACCCGCTTGTGAGCGGGTCTGAATCAGTCCCACTGTGTTTTCACTGTGTATTAATTATACCCACATAGGTCAATTAAACACCATTAATAAAAGAGTATAACAATTTCCGGTATCTATAGTGTTCTAAATATATCTGGCAAGCGTTAATCATGTGCAACTGTAGTAAAGGTAATAAAAATGTGTAGGTTGCAGGTGCATTCATAAAGTAGCAAAAATACAACAGTGTTAGATCACAATGTCACAGTAAGTACAAGGAATTTGAATTAACATTCATAGATATTGAACATTAATATGTGTCAAATGTGCCCTATTGCAGAGTTAAGGCCCCCAAACACGATAAGATTTGCAAACGATCCCGTCTCATTTACCATGAACTCCTGTACACCCCTGGACAAACGATGTTGTGCCTACACATGGAACGATTGTGCAAACGACCAAACGATATAGATGGATCATTAACGACTGCAAATCGTTAACGATATATCGTTTGACAGCAAACAACCTCACGATGCATCTGCTGGAACATTTAAAAATAGTGGAGAGGAGTGGCCAGGATCAGTGACGACAAATCGTCCATCGCATCGTTCATCGTGCATACACACGAAACAATGTCTGCCAAATCGTGATAGATAGGTCGATATCTTTCTGCAGGTTCAATTGATCAGCGATCACGATCAGCGACAGCGTGAGCGAGCATCAGCATCGTTATCATGGCCACACGCGGCACTTTTTAAACAATTTGACGTTCCAATAAGTTGAAAACGTCCAAATCGTAAAAAAAGATCGTACTGCGTGTGGGGCCCTTGGTGTATGCATTTAAACATAAAAAAAAATATTTAGTTGACTTAGTATTATAACAAAACTTTTGGCGTTACCGATCTTGTTATACAACGAGGATATCACTGACAGAAAAAAGGAGGAGCCAGAGGAAAAGCAGCAAAATAAAACAAAACATAAATAAAGTCAAAGAGAAAAACAATTTACAAAAATCAAAACATTTCTAAAACTAATAATTGGCAACAAACAAAGGCCCTCATTCAGACCCACTCGCGAGCGGCTGTCTGCTCGCAAGTGGGTCGATGGTCCGCACTGCGCATGCGCACGACAATGGGAGCTCCGTCGCGCGAATGCGCGAGACGCGACGAGCGAAGGACTTTCCTTCGCTCGTAGTGTCTGATCAAAGGGGGCGTGCTGTCGATGTTGATTGACAGCAAGCCCCCTTTGGTGGGCGTGCTGGGGGCGTGCCTGCCAGACGGAGGCGTTCCCAAGGGAACGCCTACCGTCAGAAGCCGGCCCCACTGACATCACTAGTGATGTCAGTGGGAGTGATTTTGGCTCTGATAGAGCCAAAATCACTCCTGGCCTTGCGGTTGAGAAACTCAACCGCAGGCTTCTGCTCGCAGTAGCGATGGTCGCGATGGTCAAGACCATCGCGACCATCATCCTGCACGCTCGTATATGCTGTGGGTGGTGACCTGGTGGGCCCTGATTCAGAGCGAGCGCTCTGGTCAGAGCGTCCGGCTCTGAATGAGGGCCAAAGATAGATTTTATTATACTACTGTAGAATGGTAAAGAGCTCCCATTGCCTACACGTAGTGGAAATATATCAGTCACATACTGTATTTATATTGCGCCTACATATCTCATGCAGCGCTTTACACACAATATTCAATAATTCACACCCTTTACTCCCCCAGTGGAGCTTACAATCTATATTCCTTAAATCGCAAACAGGGCCTGGGTCAAATGATTCCAGCACTGTTAGACATCAATGCTGACCACTGTGCTACCCACACAGCCATAGACATGTTAACATTGCCGCATTTACAATGGATACAGGGGGCGGGATGTATTAACAGTGAAAATACGGTAAAACCCCTGAAAATGCAGTTTTTTTGGGTTTTACCGCATTCCCCATATGTATTAAGCACCGGAATGCATTGCTTCGTCCCAGTGGGTAACGCGACCTGACGATGGCGTTACCCAATAGGAGCCTATGGGCTGTCCTTTGTGATATTCTTGATACATACCGCGGTAATGAACCACGGTATGTACCCGAAGACAGGCGGGATGCAGTACATAGAGGTCCATGAGTCGAGTGGGGTTTTGTGTCTGCCACCCTGCACCCACAGCCGTGACAGCCAGCAACATATTTATGGCGCTTTTTCCTGAGGCGGTAAGGGGTCTCGGACCAATCAATGCCACAAGTCTGAGTCCCCTGACTGCATCCAAAGAGAGAGCTGGAAATATGGTGCCAGCACCTGGGCAGAAGATGGCAATGATTCTGGCACACTGATATCTTCCACCACATTTATGGGTAAAGAGAAGACGCTAAACACCTCAAACACAGGCCCATACGTTTTTAACCCTCCTATCCATGCTAAACAGATATTTATGAGACTGCAGCCTATTAACAGACTTGGAACCGATGACAGCGCTGAAGGCTGGTGCAGCCTAATATAGTATCTGTCCCCATTAAAAAAATCTCAATGACTGTGTGTGACTGGGTCCTCATTAGTGAATACGCTGTATTTTCATGAGTACTGAATTCTATATCAGTGACAAAACCGCTTCCTACACCATACGTAGGCCAATGGTCTATTTTATGACTAGATTGACGTTTTTTTCTAGCACGGCCACAATCTGTCATATAGTCGAGAACAGCAGATAGCAAAACATGTCACATAAAGAACAAAAAAACATCAGTAATGCACTTTTTTTTTTTCCTCTTCTTAAAGTGGACAGAATTATCTAACGTCATTGACAGTGGAATAATGAATGGCTATAGCTAATATAATAAAAGTGCATATCATGTAGCAGATACTACATCTAGGTGTAATCTAGTATATGGGAGTCTGGTAACTCCAAAGAAGTGCACAAAGAGAGCATTAATCTAGTTCTTCTCTATATAAGTGTCAGGCTAAGAGGTTTGTTTTTTTTTTTTGCCTTTGCTTTTTGTTTTTTTTACAACACCTAATAAAAACAATGCACAGAGTAAGACGTGTTTCTTATATAAGATCATGGTATATGCAAGCACAGCAATCGCCAATAAACAGATGATCTGCAGTAATACTATATCACAGCGATAGCCATCTGCTACAAAGGAATCTTTCTGTAATAACTGGATGTCAAAGCTGAGCGTAGAACTGCATTGGTCATTATATGCTGTATACTAACTAATAATACTTCAACCACACGTAATGTCTTTACTTGTGCATTAACTAGAAAGTGTCTGATCTCTGGTACAGCTACGACACCAGTAAAACATTAATATATATACTGTGGCGCAACTCTCAGCAAACCACAATAAACCAGATCACGCTTCACAATGACATGCAGCATTCATGGGTAAGGTCATAAAAAACAGTTCTCGTGTTCATTTAGAGTCTAGTTTTGTAATAAAAAATATAGATAGTTAGATAGATATGAAATTAATAGATAAATAGATAGATAGATAGATAGATAGATAGATAGATATGAAATAGATAGATAGATAGATAGATAGATAGATATGAAATTAATAGATAGATAGATATGAAACAGATAGATAGATAGATAGATAGATAGATAGATAGATAGATAGATAGATAGATAGATAGATAGATAGATAGATAGATATGAAATTAATAGATAGATATGAAATAGATAGATAGATAGATAGATAGATAGATAGATAGATAGATAGATAGATATGAAAATAATAGATAGATATGAAATAGATAGATAGATAGATAGATAGATAGATAGATATGAAATTAATAGATAGATAGATAGATAGATAGATAGATAGATAGATAGATAGATAGATAGATAGATAGATATGAAATTAATAGGTATATAAATAGATGATAGATAGATAGATATGAAATTAATAGATAGATAGATAGATAGATAGATAGATAGATAGATAGATAGATAGATAGATATGACATTAATAGGTAGACAGATAAATATATAAATAGATATTAGATAGATAGATAGATAGATAGATAGATATGAAATTGATAGATAGATAGATAGATAGATATGAAATTGATAGATAGATAGATAGATAGATAGATAGATAGATAGATAGATAGATATGACATTAATAGGTAGACAGATAAATATATAAATAGATACTAGATAGATAGATAGATAGATAGATAGATAGATAGATAGATAGATAGATATGACATTAATATGTAGACAGATAAATAGATAGATCTATTGATAGATACAAATCAAATTAGGATTAGAGCAGCAATTAGTAAGCAATATAAAACACATACCAAACTATTAAAATAAGAGCAACTTGTAATGATCAAACTGCTTAATTTCATATGTAGGATATACAGAGTTTTGTTTATCTTGAAATTAATGAACAAAAGTAATTGATTTATGTGTATGATACATCAGACTACAGACTTATGCTGGCTGTATACCAAAGTTGTGGTTACAGAAAACTGTGACAAATAATGTAATAAATACATTTAAATGCACTTTTGTAGATACACATATTTCATTTCAAAATACTAAAATTAAACTGCGCAGTTTTTAGTGTCGCTGCTACTAGAGAAACAATGTGCCCTTCTCATAAATGGTTAACCAGAAAAACAGGTGGCATACTATGGAAAAGCCCTTCAAATTTTTTTTTTTTTTACTTCACTTCCAGTGTGTCTAACGATAGATATTTCTGCGCTCTCCGCATTGCACCTTACACAAAACTAAAATCAATGACACACATGCAATAATTCACAGTGCAGGTGCCAAAAGCTAAAGTGGGAAAGACCTGGAGCATGTAAGTGACTCTGCCCAGATACACTGGTTATCTTGTACATCACAGCAACGCACTTCTGCTTATCTACAGTCTCTCATCAGACAGGTTAAACCAACCGAAAAGAACTCACCTGAAGCATGTAGTCAGCTCCCCGGACGTCTTCAGGCAAGGGTACTTGGTGGTGGTGATCTTGTTCTCTGAACACAATTCCCTGCGGGACAATGACAGCAACAACAATAAATACAATATGATATTGTTTCATCGCTATGGAAGATTCTATGGCATCACTTTAACAATATGAATATACACAGTGCGGGTACATCAGGGCACTTTAGTCATACACAGCACAGATCTTATTTTCCTGTCCCTGGTGAGCCTGTCTTCACATGCTACTGTTACAGAAATGTTGTGCAAACAATTATATATGACTGCACTACTCTATAAATTAAAGTTTAGCCGCAGTTTATAAGTTAATTTGTTCCCACAGTTTAACCCTTTAAATTATAAAGTTTAACCTCACACATTAAAGTTGTGCAATAGTTTAACCCTATTAGTTAAAGTTTTCCCAGAGTTTAACCCTGTAAGTTAAAATATTCTCATACTATAAACCTATACATACGTGTTTCCAAAGCTTTATCCCATAAATTACAGTTGTCCAATATTTTAACCCTATAGGTTAAAGTTTACCCATAGTTTAACTTTTCAAGTTTAAAGTGCTCCCATATTAATCTAACCCAATAAATTAGAATGTTCCCATAATTTAACCCTGCGAGTTAGCGATTCCATAGTTTAACCCTATGGGGTAAATTTACTAAAGTGAG
This sequence comes from Taudactylus pleione, assembly GCA_031769625.1. Taxonomy (NCBI): domain Eukaryota; kingdom Metazoa; phylum Chordata; class Amphibia; order Anura; family Myobatrachidae; genus Taudactylus; species Taudactylus pleione. Next base: position 5,713,473 of record JAUIMM010000188.1, read on the forward strand.
AGTTTTAAAAGTGTTGCTGCCCATAGCAACCAATCAGATTCTACGTAACATTTAACTAGCACCTTCTAGAAGATAATAGCTAGAATCTGATTGGTTGCTATGGGCAACATCACTTTTAAAACTCGCTTCTGAAAACTGTCTTTAGAAAATTTACCCCTATGAGTTAAAAATGTTCCTATAGTTTAACCCTATAAATTAAATTGTTCCCAGTTTAATGTATTAGAGTTTCCTAATCGTAATCCCATAAATTAGTTATCCAATTGTTTAACCCCATAAATTTCAGTTGTCCAATAGTTTAACCCTACAGGTAACAGTTTAGCCACACACTATTTTAACTCTGTAAATTAAAATGTTCCCATAGTCTGACCATGTAATTAAGTTTTTGATAAAGTTAATCCAATAAATTACAGTTGTCCAATAGTCTAATAACTCTGTAACTTGGAGTTTTCCCATAATTTAACCCGTTTATGTCACTGTTTGACAATCATGCAGTTATTAGGATGACTGTACATAATACTCTGACAGAGATCTATGGGAAAAAAAACAAAAACATCTGTTTCCAAAAATGCTTTCAGTTTATTCTACACCCTGTGAGGCACCCAGGGGTTGTGTTACCTGCAGGTGAGGTCAGGAGGCGGGTGACACGCAGGACCTCACCTGGAGGGAAACCCAATCCCTCAAAGATCCACCAGTTTAATTATATATCAGTAACCTGAAGTCACCCACCTGTCTGCTTCCAACTCCTCCCTGTAGGTCCAAGCCAGCCCCAGGGACAGAAGCAGCAAGAGGCAGCCCAGGCACAGGCAGAGCCTCCGGGCCCCTCTCTCATACATTAGCCCCTTCTCCTTGCCCCTCTGTGTGAAGTCTTCTGCTCTTGCCCCTCCACCACCTCTGCAGCTCTCCTCCACACACAGAGAAATGCAGGTTGCAGAGAGGGATGGCCTACAGGGGGCGCTCGGGAGGCGGCGAGAGCTGCAGAACCTGAAGGAGATCTGCCGGTGACTTGGTTGAGTGTGGACTCAGACAGCTTCAGCTCAGCCCGGGGTATAGTACTGGAGGCGGAGTCCTCCTCATGCAGAGCCCAGACCTCTGGAAGACATGTGAAGGACACTATCAGGCTGCTGCTGGGCTGCTCTCTTCAGGAGATCCGATGCCCCTTTATGGATCTACTAGATCTCTCCTTGCAAATCACCTATGTCCCTGTAGCCATCTGCAAACCCCCTTATGGATCTCCTGGGACACTGGATGTCTTCTCCTTGCAGAGCTTTTTGCTGTGAGTTGCTGTGAAGTTCTCAGTAAACTGTATATTATACTTATGTATGGTATAATATTCTTTTATGTATTATAGATTGTTCCTGTTACTAAATCCCTTCCTCCTGTTTGTGCCTCCCCTAATAGCTGATCGTTTTGAACATTAATAAAAATATTTTTAAAAATATAGTCTTCTTCTTGTCTGACACTATGTATGTACTGTAACTTCCTCTGCAAGTCCTGTCTCCCACTCCCCTGTATGTGGATAGACCCCTAAATCCCAGTGTAACTATCTCTGCTCCTCTCTGCACCCCAGTCCCGGTGGAGAGATAAGATCTGTATGTGCTGCAATGTCACCTTATTCTATGTGGGCTCTATACCCCTCCCTGTTCACCTCTCCCTGCCCCTGTCATTCTGCCCTGCTCCTCTCTTTGCCCCTGTGCTGCTGCTATTGCCCAAAGTGAGGACAGATTTGGATTATACACTTTATGGGATGTTTCACTTTTTTTTTGTAAGCACAGGGGTCTAGTGATCAGAGAGGGAGGGTCTGTGCCTGGTATGTGCTGACAGGGGGGCTGCAAGACTCCATCATCTGGTCACTAATTATATACTAACTCGTCATTAGTATCACGCAGCAATACAGGATTGTATTTACTACCCAGATTATAAGGCTGCCTGCAGGAGTCCTGCCATATACTGTACTGTACTTGGACAAGCACTGTATTATGTGTATAGGAAACAGTGCTGGAAAAGTTATATGCTGTATAATTCTGTATATAGGAAATAGTGCTGGAATATAGAGTGTATAATTCTGTTTATAGGAAGTATGCTGGAATATACAGTGTATATTCTGTATATAGGAAGTAATGCTGGAACATCTGTATACAGTGTATAATAATCTAATTAGGAGTAGTGCTGTAGCAGTTATATACAGTGATTAATTCTATAGAAACTTAAAGTAGTGCCGGAACAGTTATATACAGTATATAATTCTGTATATAGGAAGTAGTGCTGGAACAGTTATATACAGTCTATAATTCTGTATATAGGAAGTAGTGCTGGAACAGTTGTATACAGTATATAATTCTCTATATAGGAAGTAGTGCTGGAACAGTTGTATACAGTATACAATTATGTATATAGGAAGTAGTGCTGGAACAGTTGTATACAGTATATAATTCTGTATATAGGAAGTAGTGCTGGAACAGTTGTAAACAGTGTACAATTCTGTATATAGGAAGTAGTGCTGGAACAGTTGTATACAGTATATAATTCTGTATATAGGAAGTAGTGCTGGAACAGTTATATACAGTGTATAATTCTGTATATAGGAAGTAGTGCTGGAACAGTTGTAAACAGTGTACAATTATGTATATAGGAGGTAGTGCTGGAACAGTTGTATACAGTATATAATTCTCTATATAGGAAGTAGTGCTGGAACAGTTATATACAGTATATAATTCTCTATATAGGAACGGAAGTAGTGCTGGAACAGTTGTATACAGTGTACAATTATGTATATAGGAAGTAGTGCTGGAACAGTTGTATACAGTATATAATTCTGTATATAGGAAGTAGTGCTGGAACAGTTGTATACAGTATATAATTCTCTATATAGGAAGTAGTGCTGGAACAGTTGTATACAGTGTACAATTATGTATATAGGAAGGAAGTAGTGCTGGAACAGTTCTATATACTGTGTAATTCTGTATATAGGAAGTAGTGCTGGAAGAGCTGTATACTGTGTAATAATCTATAATGCGCACATTTTTGACAGTTTTGTCCTTAATAATTCCTGACTTTCGCCATATCTTCATTGTAATAAGCTCTGATCATTTCAGTTGTATCATCATTTTTCTATAGAATCAGGGTATTATTTGCTTTTCCCGTCTGCATATAATTTTAATGTGTAATATCGGAGATTTGTCCAAGGTTGCCCAGATTACAAACATTCTGTAAACTCCACGGCTCTCTGTGGCATGTGAGGGGTGTACACTGTGCAGTATGTGTCAGTGCATCAGAGTCCTCCTCTTACCTGCCCAGTCAGGTGCGGAGAAAAGGAACATAAAGGGATTTTTTATCTCAGCAGTAATTGGACAGGACGGACATGAACTAAGGTCCACCGACTTTACGTCTGCATGTCTATGTTACTGTAATTGGTTTACGTCATTTGAAGTTCACCTTTCGCCACACCCTGCCTAGCATGCTGGGAAAGAGCATAATTATCTACAATCTTGTTATGTTACTTACATTTATTGAGACTGTGTAACCAATAAATTAGCCATCCTTTTATATTTAGTTCTTCAGAACTATTAATTAAAGGGTCAAAATTATCTATGTAATAAGACTCATTTATACAAATGCAAAGTGTAATGCAGTTAATATGCTCCCTCTTGTAAATTATAAGATGACTTATAATAATATGCAACCTAATTTTATAGTAGGGTTTATGTTATTCCATGCAATACACAAGTGTTTCTAGTGAACATGTTATCACAACATACAGTATTGTTTATGCAGATACTGTTTAGAGGAGTTTAATTCTACACTCAGTGGCTACTGGTTTTTTGTTTTTTTAAAGTATTGTTTATTAAATAGATCACCGTAATATACATCAAACAAATAGCAGAAATATTTGATATACATAAATATATCCAAACTAACATTGCTGCTATAAATAACATGAGTGATCCAATTAAAGACCCGAGAGACTTAAATAAAACAACGACAACAAAAAAACAAAACAAAAAGGAAGAGAGAAAGAGTCGAGGACAGAAACAGGTAAAAATAGAGTAAATTAGAAGAGAATAGGTAGTCAGACCATTGGGAGGAACCGAGAATGAGACTAATAATAATAGGACCTATTCAGAGGTCAACTGTGAAACGGGGAGGATGCATTCTGAGTGGTATACCAAAGGCCCAGATTTTGTTAAAAGACTTAGACGAGTGGTTAATTATGCTAGATATATATATGATTTTGTGAACATACGAAATCCGGGCCTAGACTGCCTGCAAAAGTGATGGTAATGGTCTTTTCCAGTCGGCAGCTATTTGGCAAGTCATGGTCGCGAAAACATGTTGCAATAACTTGTTTTGTTGTCTAGAGAGAGTGGGTAGGCTTAAGGTAAGAAGGAAGTATTTAGGGTCAGATGGAATAACGACCCGGATTAGGTGAGACAGAAAGGCGATCACTTCATGCCTAATTGGCAAGATCGGTGGGTAAGCCCACCATATCTAAAAAAAAAAGGTGCCTTCTTCCGAGCAACCTTTCCAGTACCTATCCGAGGTATCAGGGAACATGACTCTCAAACGGGAAGGCACATAGTACCAGCGGCAATAGAGCTTATACACATTTTCTTTGATCTTAACCCAAATGGAGCTAGAAACGGCATTGTCCCAGATTTCTGACCATTCCTCGAGGTCTAATGTGATTCCCAAGTCCTCTTCCCGTGCCAGCTCATGGGAGTCCCGAGTATCGGATGTTTCCTCGCTTAGCAATACATATAATTTAGAAATTAAACCTCTAGTTGAAGATCGCCTCCAACAGAGGAATTCAAAGGGAGATAAAGGCCTCCGAGTTAGGATTGGTTTGATCTTGGAATGAAAATGACAAATTTATAGGAAACTAAAAAAATACTAGTTGGGACAGTGGACACTTTTTTTTGTACACCAGCTCATTAATGCAAATCTCTAATCATCCAATTATGGGAAAGCAACTCAATGCACAAAAACATGCAGATGTGGTCAAGAGGTTCAGTTGTTGTTCAGACTTAAGACCAGAATGGGGAAGATATGTGATCTAAGAGACACCCTGAGGAAGGGTAACTTTCTGAAATGCGTTAGTGGAGACAAGGGCTATCTCTATCCCGCCCTTGTTGTACTTCAATCTGCTTGTGGATTCATCCCTCTGACTTTTGCCTTGGGGAACTTTTATACTTGTATTTATTATTTTATTGTTCAAAAATAAATATGTTTTTGACTGGAAAACACCATTTGGACTTTGGGACATGTTATTTTGCACAAGGGGTTTTGGCTTCTCTGGATGGACTGAGTGTAAACCCATACTACTTATGATATATCAGTGCAAGGGTTACCTTGGATGAAAGAAACATTTTGATGAACGGTTATACCTGTCCCCAGGTGAGTCTGATTCTTCAGGGAAAAGTACAAGCATGATGTGGTAATCCATATAGGATTAGTGTCCATGTTGTTCAGAAGACTAAAGAAACCTTTCAGGGAACATGTTTCACCTAGTATAGGTGAGTGTAAAAGAAGGTGGAAATATTAGTGATTATATCATAATAGGGTTCGTTTGTCTTCTAATTTCTTTTGAGACAAAAGGTGGACCGTTTCCGTAACGAACATCCGGGATATAGAATAGTGACATATCTCTGCTACTGACTGCTCTATTGGACCACTCCTTTTTTTGCTTTATGTTATACAAGGGCTGGTGCTGCTGGATTGGGCTGAGCCGTGGTCAGAGGCGCAAGTTACTCTGGCTAATTATGTGTTAGAGACTTTGCTCACGTAATGACTGTTGGTGCCAGTGGTTTGAGACTCTCAGCATTTCCTGAGATTTGCACACACAAAACACTCTAGAGTTACAGAGAATGGTGCACAAAACCAAAACATATCCAGCAACAGGCAGTTCTGTGGTTGAAAACTTCTTGTCAGAGGAGACTGGTTCAAGCTGAGAGGAAGGCGACATTATGTCAAATAACCATGTGTTACATCTGTGGTATATAGAAGAGCATCCCTGACCGCACAACAGGTCGAGTTTTGAAGTTGGATGCTAGAGGACCACTCCTGTTAGCTAACAGCAGGAAACTTCGGCTACACGAGGCTCAGGCTCACCAACACCGGGCAGTGGAAGATTGGAAATCATCGCGTGGTCTGGCAAATCTTTATTTCTGCTGTGACATAATAAAGAATGTAGGGTCACGTGTGGTTTATGTGTTAGGACATGTTGCTAATTGACAATGACCATGCAACACTCAGCATGTTAACACTGATGTTGACATTGTTAAAACTGTGTATTTCTGTCTTCCTGTCTCTAACCGTATTGATAACCATAACCTTGACGGCTAACCCTAACTCTAATAGTAACTCTGACTACATAACATGGGGACAAAATTGGAAAATGGTGTAATCAGTATAAATCCTGTATTGTGTCAGTAGTTTTCAGGTTGTTGGAAGTGATCGGCACAGCCTATATTTATATATACTGTATATCACATTTTGAATTAATTACATGGCTCTATGAAGAGATCAATGATTATTGACAGCAATTCGGAACGCCTGTGTTCCATGGGCTCCCTTATATACAATATGGATGCATTAAAAAAGTGAACTTTACATACTTTGGGTGATTTTTAACCTGATCCTGACCTGACAGCAACAAAAGGACCTGCTATATACACAGCTTCATAACTCAGTATACATATTATTAATTACATATTTGTCTTTAAGTGCTGGCTTGTTCCTGCTTTAATTAGAATACAATTAACCCTGTGGTCTCAATGGCATTAATTATGTGCATTGTATTAAATTTTGTTATGACCCCAAAGACCTCTCAAGCGCAAGTTAAACAACTGCATGACAAATACAGTGTGTGACGTGCACTTTCAGCGGCATTGGCACATGCGTTTTTAAATGCGAATGAAACCCTTGTGTTTATGCTGCCTTAATACTGTATAAAAGGAGACATAATAATATATTTTTTTTATTCATCTGTATAACAACCTTAAAAAATATATACAGTAGAGTAACAATATTTGCAGATCACCAATTGGATAAAATCACTTAAAGAAGTAACTTGGTTTTTCGAACCTTTTTGAAATTCACAGACTTTATGCAGTTTGCAGAACTCAATTTGCAGAATGTCCTCCTGATGCGGAGGCATGGAATACCCTACTCTTTCATACACAGGCTCTCAGTGGGCTAAAATGGTGGATGGGTACGGGATGCCGGCACTTGGGATCCCGGCTATCAGAATCCTGACGCTGGCATTTTGACAGGGTTAGGATACCGACACAATACCCCGAAGCCTCCCTCCCCACAGCCTAAACTTAACATTCCCCCTAGTGTCTAAACCTAACATGTCCGCCACATGACCCTCCCCACCTAGTGCCTAAACCTAACATCCCACGCCACCTAACCCTCCCTAGTGCCTAAACCTAACATCCCCCGCCACCTAACCCTCCCTCCCTAGTGCCTAAACCTAACATACGCCGCCACCTAACCCTCCCCCCCTAGTGCCTAACCCTGTGCCTAGTGCCTAACCCTAACCCTCATTTATGAACATTCAAAGTTGAACCTTGAAATTGTGTATTTACTGTTCCTACCGGTTAGACCATCAAATCGGCAAAAACACTTCCTGGGGGAAGTTTCCATTGCCCCTATACGAGCGTGCATGTGTGAAGAAAACACAAATACTGGGCCTCAAACTGATTTGCACGCACATCCATACGCATTGACATTTGCGCATATTTTGATAACTGCTAACGAGACTGTATGCCCATCTTCCTGCCCACGCATCTCGCTGCCCAACTTTATTCCGCAGGCGCAACCATCATCGCTATTATCAGGACTCAAACCTACCCCATGCTGAGCGTAAGAGATTTGTCTGAAATAGGTGTCTCATACACATGACTCATAGGACGTACAGTAACTCTGGCTACACGTCCATGACACTCCTACGAGACAGTTTCCTTGCTACGAGACAGTTTCCTTGCAGTTGCTGCCCAGTTAACACCCAAAAGCTCATAATTCACGCACTGAGAGAGGAGGATGAGGGTCATCTGACTCAGAATCACCCAGAGATGTGCAGACATGCGTATCTACAGCACAGGTACAGTTTTGCATGTTTAACATTTGCCAAGATGTGGCCCATTCTGTGCATTTGCGCTTTGGAACATCCGTAAGTTCCTTTTAGTTGATCGCTCGTGCAACTTATGTGAACAGTGAGTAAACATCATGGTCATTTGCAGTTACAGACTGTATATTTAATAAGCATCCATAGCCGTTGTTGTACTGAGCTTTGCTGCAGCTGATCTCACTGAAACATTAAGGACATTTGTAACTGCTCCCTAAGGACAAGAAAGCAATTTGGAAACAGAATGACTCTGCTGCTACTGCAATGCTTTCATGTCATTGGTCAGAACTTGCACACTGTTACAGACTGTTGCTTCAATGTTCAAACATTAACACGAAGGAGACGACTGTGGGAAATATGTTACTGAGAACGTTACAGGAGACTTATAACGTGGAAGGCCAACAATTAGAACTGGAAAAGAAGAAACGTCACTATCGCAGTAAAGAGAGACTCCACAGAAAACAAGATAGGATACAGCGCCAACTACAGTCGCTCCAGTATAGTCACTCAAATAATTAGTCTGTAGTTGTTCCATCTCCCTGCCATCAAATCCATTTTTCTTAATAGCTTAATGGTGTCTTTCTCCATGTAAAGGCTTTGTAAAGATGTCTGCAATCATTGACCAGAAAGTGAAGAAGTTCATGTTCTTGCAAATCTCTCAGGAAATTATACTTCGCACCAATGTTCTCATTTCTTAGATTAACTTGCTAGTGTATATGCCGGTGCAAGACATTCCTGGTGTATATGCCAGTGCAAGGCATTCCTGGTCGTCTTTAAGATCTGTGTTGGTTCTGTCTACTGTCAGTCCAGTTCTGCTAACAGCTGTCTCAGCCATATCCCCTCCTGACATACTTCCCTACTCTCCCAAATCTCGTCTGGTTCACCCGGATGACCGGGAAAGTGGGCATATGTCCTGGAAGCTGCCACTTACCACTTCACTCGGGAAGTGGGCAGTCCAGGCGGCTTAATGATGCATGCTGAATTATGTAATTGCACCCCACCCGCCCCAGCTTTACAATGCTGGTGATCAAGGCATTGTATAGTGGGGGGCGAAACCACAGGCCCAGCATCACGCCCCCCACACTTCCCACTAGACTACGCCACCCCCACATCGCCGACCTGGCACTGCCAAAAAGTCGGACATTTTGTATGTGCTGCTATCATGCTGTTGAAGAAAGGGTAGTATCTAGTTGCCCTTCCTTCCTGCCCTACTATCCACGTGGGCATAGAGGGGAAATATAAACCTGTGGTGAGTGGACACATTTTCTTCGTTTGGTGACCTTTATGGGCATGGAACTGCACTTCCACCCTCACCTAACGTCACTTTCCCGGTCCTTACAATGAAGGGGAAATAAGCTCAACCTTGAAGAAAGTGTTGCTCGTACTCTATACGTGTGAATGCCCAACTAATGTGTTATGTCTCCTTGGTATCTTGTCTGGAAATCCGGGTTAAGGCCGTGTAGTATCTCAATTTCATCCCCTTCTTGCTGCAAACAGATGACATCATCACCCACATAAGTGAGTAGATAGATTCATATGTCAGTCAGTCTCTGTATATAAACAGGGGTGTGCCCTGCGCCTCACCAAGTTCTCCTTTGTGAGCATCTCATTTATTTTGATATTCCATGGTATCGCAGCCTGATTCAGACCATATATACTTTTCTGGTGTCTCCATACTAGAGGCCAGCTGCAACAGTGTGAGTTAGCAAATTGCAGATTCTTCCTACTCTATTACATTTGGACCTAAGTCTGGGATCATGGAGTCTTTAAATCCTGGTTGTTGTACCGTGTCAATATCCAGCTTGACTGCAGGAGCAAACATCTCATCATCATTCCGTACTTGCTTTTGTGACTATCCCTTGGCCACTGGTCTGAGCTAGGACCATTCAGCGTTCCATCTGTTTGCCTTTAAATGTCTATTTGCAGCCTTTGGCTTTTATCCCCACTGTCTGTCTGTATCCTAGCGTGGTTCCCGTGCATGACCGTTATTTCCTCTTCTCCTGCTCGTGTCCGTGTGTTGGCCGCACTCGCTGAGAGATTCCATAAAAGTGGAGGCAGGGAAGCTTTACCTCGTGTGTCTTCTCCATAGGGGATAATATTGGTCTGGATGCGGAGCTGGATGTACGCCTGTTTGCAGAGCTTTCCTAGCGCGCTGTCACACTGCTGAACATGCTCTGGAACTGAGGGCACGTGGCAGAGTCGCAGGCATTTCAATCGCATCTGCACTTACAGCTGAGGACATGTAACTGGGTTGCAGCATGGCGTTATAATGTAAGTACATTTCAGTGTGGCGCAATTGCAGGCTGTCAGGAGTTGGGCGAAATAGGGAATGTGCCTGTATGGAGGCATATCTTTTGCACCCAGCATAGTGCAAGTGCACCGTAATTATGATGATTAATAGCAAACATAAGAGGCGTGTGCACCACATAAAGCATACAGCGCTGTGTACGGGCAAATGTACCCAATCTGGGCAAATGTACCCAATCTGGGAGCATCAAGAACCTGACTAACTCATAGCTCCGCATGAGGCCAATTATGTCACCATTTTCTCAGCCACTACTTACTGTAATGAGATAAAAGTGGATGGAATTTAGTTAATCACGCAATAACGCAGTCTTATAGAACACACATAAGGTACAGTAGTCATTTTTCACTGAAAACTGGAGAGTATCTCTCTCGCTGAGACGGAGACTTTATAGATCAAAACATCATTGTGACACTTCCGCTATGCAAAACTAGGTCCCTTATGCTGGGTACACACTAGATGTTTGGACTGACATATAGGGCCCGATTCAGCAAGGAACGCACGCTAGCTGACGCACGCACCCAGCCGCTGAGAGAATATGCTAATCAATTCATACGCACGGAGACCGCAGCGCAAGAAGCAGACACCCAGCAAAACATAATGCCGCCCACCTATGCCGTGATTGACAGCATAAACATCGGGAACATCGAGTGCCATGGAAGCTGCGTGTAAGCTAAGGGTAGACCTGACCCTGCCACAGGACTTGAGAGATTACTGCACGCAGATAGGCGCCCGGCTGTGTGAGATTAATTTATGTACGCACCTGTAATGGCGTGCAAACACACAGGCACGCCTGCGTTCGGGCGACCACCCCCTTGTCACTACCCACAAACGGCACTTCCTGTCAATCAACATCCAAGGTTTCTGCAGGCTCCCTGCAGAGCCGTAACTAGACTTTTTGGTGCCCTGCGCCAGAGAAAGCATTGGCGCCGCCCTACATTTTTTTAAATAGGGACATAAGATAGAGCACCTGAAAAAGGGCCATGGCCTCATGGGGAAGGGCCAGGGAAGAGATAGGGGAGGCCAGGAGATGCTGGGGATAAAAGAAGAGGAAGCTACAAGTGAGAGAGATAATAAACAGGAAAACTGACAGGCCCAAACAGTGCCCTCTGCCCTGCGGTGCCCTGTGCCACGGCACTGGTCGCACTACCCTAGCTACGGCCCTAGCTCCCTGCATACTCTGAGAGAGCCCTTACCGTACTCAGCGACTTGATCGCGCACGCGCAATGCGATGCAAATTCCGGCGCAGATCACAAACATCGGCTCGCACCGTGCGTTCTCTCACTTGCGTTGCTTGCTGAATCAGTCCCATAGTCTGGACCGTCTAGTTTATATGCAGTAAGCGTTCCCGTGCGCTGACATCGGGGTCGTTCCGTTGGCCGTGCATGCACTGCTGACGGAGCGACACAGCTACCAATGCCAGGAAGGTGCATTGTGTAGGTGAACAATATATGGTGGTCGTTCAGCCGGATCATGCAGTGTGCACCAACCACCTGATATATCATGTCATCAGTCGCATTGGCGGATCATCTAGTGTGCACCCAGCCTTACTCTCCATAAATGGGAGCCGAGTAATATAGGACTGTAATAGGACTGTTAATGGTAGCGTCAGCACAAGATATAAGTGGTCAAACATCCTCCAAATATGAAATGTGGTCTGCAATTGTCAAATATGGGATGACCCTACAAAAAAAATTGATAATCAATAATCAAATGAATTATGGTTAGATTAATGGCATTATACACTATTGTTATGGATAAACGAAATGTAAAAATAAAATTGTTTCCACTATTGTAGACAATGCTGGTTAGAGGAATAATGGAAAAATACAAATCATTTAAAAATCATTTAAAAACACAGTATCACAAATTAAAAAACAGGCACAAAAATAAAGCATAAAAAGAAAGCTGAAATTCTCACTGGCAACGCATTTCACAGCACCTTGCCGCTTCCTTAGGCATTGGTGAAGGAAGTCATTCTTTACCCATTATCTACAATGTATCAGATCTCCACATATTATGTACGATATTATGTCGTAAAAATAGAGAACCATTGGCATTGGAGCGTAAATATTTTCATTGAAATGTTATGGAATACGTCATATTTTTTATTGTGCCAGCTCTGTTCGGTGTTGTGTTGGCCAGGATAAGCAATGATAACAATGTTCTTATTTTAGAATATTATCCCGTCTGCAAGGAAGAGAGAACAACTAGTATACAAATGTTTCTTTTCTTAGGTAAGCACAGAAAAAAAATGTTTTAAGGAATAAAAAAAAAAGGAAATTTTAACATCCTAAATAAACGACTGTCGGCACCAGAATGTTCAAATGTAGACATTTAGAATGTTAAAATGGACAGCATTTTGACATGTCAAAGTCGACATCACCAAAATGTCACCAGTCGGCATGTCAATGATGCAGTTTTGAACTGACGGTTTAACTACCCCTAACTACAGCCTAACACAATCCTTATATTGGCTAAAATTAACTATCGATATTATATCTGTTGACATTCACAATGCCGACAATTTGTCACGTTGACATTCTGTGCTATTGACAACATTCTGTCCATGTCGACATTCATTTTTCAGGCGATTTGTGCAGCGAGGCTACTGCCGACGTGGGACTCTGGAGAGATATTAAAAATATGGGTGCAGGGTGTGCGGTGTGGGCCCCCCATGGAGCCAGGGGCCCGTGTGCACCACACACCCTGCACCCATTATAGATATGCCCCTGGAGGTCGGTCATAGCCAGGCGAAGAAACTGACATTGCCACAGGGTTGGTGCAAGTTTTGATGGTGCGACCTACAGTGCGTCTAAAGAGGCACCAAGACCGATTATCAATACTGCTAGAGGGCGACTGAACTGTGCCGCTAATCTGTCGCTGTGTGTATTAAGACACTGGTATGTACTTAGAAATGAGATTAGAATCGCAAAGACTTCTCTTCTGTCCTATGCGAAAAGGGGACTTCCGAGTTTATGACTCAGAAGTCCCTCTGTACATGCGTCCAGAGTTGTAGCGTGCAGCCAGGGCGCCCGGAGCACGTGCGTGCTATGGCACCACACCCCCCCCCCCTCATGTGTTCCAGGGAGGAGGTCCATATGGGATTAAAATAAAGAGAAGTAAAAATAAAGATTATGGGCAGCATCACAGTGGGGCATGGAGGGATAAATATATTCCGCCTCCTCCCCCCTGTCTCTCCATCCTCCTGCCCCAGCTTTCCAGCCTCCTTCCGTATCACTCCAGTCGTCAGCTCCTGTAGTAGTACCCCTTATGCAGGGCCCTCTGTAGTGCCCATATGCAGTGCCCCTGTCATTGTGCCCATATGTATTGCCCCCTGTAACTGTGCCCATATTACATGCCCCCTGTAGCTGTGCCCATTTGCAGTGCCCTATGTAGTGGTTCCCATTAGCAGTGCCCCCTGCAGTTGAGCCCATATGCAGTACCCCTGTAGTGGTGTCCATATGCAGTGCCCCCTGTAGTGCCCATATGCAGTGCTCCCTGTAGTGATGTCCATATGCAGTTCCCCCGTAGTGCTGCCCATATGCAGTACCCCCGTAGTGGTGCCCATATGCAGTGCCCCCTGTAGTTGTGCCCATATGCAGTGCTCCCTGCAGTGGTGTCCATACGCAGTGCCCCCTGTAGTGCCCCTGGTAGAAGGTGCCACTTGCAGTGTCCCCTGTAGTGGTGCCCATATGCAGTGCCCCCTGTAGTGGTGCCCATATGCAGTGCCCCCTGTAGTGGTGCCCATATGCAATGCCCCCTCTAGTGGTACCCATATGCAATGTCCCTGTAGTGGTGCCCATATGCAGTGTCCCCTGCAGTGGTGCCCCTATGCAGTGCTCCCTGTAGTGGTGTCCATATGCAGTGCCCCCTGTAGTTGTGCCATATGCAATGTCCCTGTAGTGGTGCCCATATGCAGTGCCCCCTGTAGTGCCCAGATGCATTGCCCCCTGTAGTGGTGCCCATATGCAGTGCCCCCTGTATAGGTGCCCCTTAAAGTTGTACCACTGTAGTCCACCACACCCCAGTAACCTGATCCATCGCGGCCGTCATCCGGGCCGTTGTTCCAGCTGCCGCACTGACTGGATCAGCGGCCGCACAAGCTTCTCAGTGCGCGGGTGATGTCATGACGTTAACCGCGCACTGCATCACTGGGAATGTTGGCCTCTGAAGGGATCGCCAGGCCAGCGTTCACATTGCAGTGGGGAAGCAACGGCTTGCGCTCCACTGGAAACGCCCTCCCTATGCCCCTGCATGCGTCGTATGACTTGCAGTACCATGAGGGGTACTGGGAGGGATCTTTTTGGATCCCTCTGACAGCACAATGCAAAAAAAAGCTCATAGGCTTCTATTGGGTATTGCCCACCAGATCTAAGCTCCGGAATGTATTGCATTCCGGAGTTTGTTACATATGGCGGATGTAGACAAACTCGAACGGGAGGGGGGGTTCTGAGTTTTTACAGCATTTCAGGCTTAATACGTCCCGCCCCCAGGCTGATCTTCTGGAGATGCCGTAGAAGGATTTTGTGCCCTTTCTGGCTTTTGGGGGAGATATATTATATTAGTGGTTTTAGGGCATTCATGATGTTCTCTGTCAGCTTTATCAATGAACCAAGAATTTTGAGTGGACCAATGAATATAGGAACCAAGGGCCTGATTCAGGCCCGCTCACTATCTGGGTACGCTCGCTGGATGCGTATGCAAATTTTTCAAAGTGACGCCACGGGAAGCGAACACTCGCCAAGGCATAAGCACGCCCACCATGTCTTAGCGAGCGGCCACTGTGTCTGAGCGTATGCCCAATCGCACAGGCAGAGCCGCCCACTAGCACACGTCATCTCCAGGAAGTGTATTAAAACATTGGTACATCGAGCACCATCGGATGCTAACGCAGTGCTTGCGGTTGCTTTACCCTACCGCAAGCATTGCGAGGAAATCAGTGTAAAAAAAGGCAAGTGACGTGTACTATGACACTGCCTGTTAATTATGCACGCCTCTAAAATGGCGCTGAAACACTCAGGCACGCCTGCGTTCGCATCTCCAACCCCCCGTTATTAGTGTCCTGACCATGTTACCACCCACAAACGGCCTCTCCAGTCACTTATTACCTTAGGCTGCCAATGCTGGGTGAGGGAGAGGGTCGCGTTCGCAGTGTGTCGTTCACCCACGCGCAGAACAAAGCGTTCGAATGCGTGTACGCAGAACATTGGGCCCCTTGCGAACGCACAGCGTGAGTGAGCAGCTCTGCATCAGGCCCTAACTTAGCAGAGAGAAGAAGTAGAAATGTTTGCAGTGGACAACTTTGTCGATTGGTTGCCATGGGAAACTTCTCCACTGGTCCACCCCTCCACGCTTTTCTCTGCTTGATACTGTACATACAGTAAACCCCTATCTATTCCAGCATTTGGAAACAAGTGAGACGTCATGTTCTGAGATTTACAGAATGGCAGCTCTCCACGCGTTTGTCTGTGTTGTTCCACTGCAGAGATTATCCGGCTGTTCTGCTGATAGACCAGTGTCTGGGAATTGCTGATTCCAGTCTCCAGTAATTCACAGATATGTATATTTTATAGAGACTTGCTTCTAAATCACTCTTAGCTCATATAAACTCTGAAGATTAGTAAATCCCTCTGCAAAGTGACGCTGCTTAATTCTGCCTATAAGGAATATCTGCACGAAGCAGATATTTAGCATTCACAAGGTTACTGTTTTAATTTTGGACTTGGCTCTGTTCAGAATGGGTTGGGTACGGGATGCCAGCGCTCGAGATCCCAGTGGTCAGAATTCCGGCGCCAGCGTCCTGGCAGGGTTAGGATACCTACCCTACCCCTAACCCTACCTTCCCTCCGCCTAAACCTAACCCTCCTCCCAAAGCCTAAACCTAACCTCCCTGCCCACAGCCTACCCGCCTAACCCTAGCACTAACCCTCCGCCTAACCCAGGGGCGTTTCTAGAGAGGAGGGGGCCCATGTGCAGTCTCCGACACGGGCCCCCTCCTCTCCGCCGGGCGTCCGGCAGCGCACTGAGCTGTGCACCGGAGTTAAGGAGTCTGGGCACTAGGGTGTGCCCAGAGTCTATAGGGTATGCACAGGTCACCGGGAAAATGGCCACGGCGGCCATTTTCCTTGTACTGTGCATGCACAAACGTTGGGAAAATGGCCACCACGGCCATTTTCCAGTCGTTTTTCAGCGCCAGACCCCCGCGCTGATGTGGGACTTCGGAGAGGTAAGTAATATTATGGGTGCAGGGTGTGCGGTGCAGGGCCCCCTGGACCCAGGGGCCCGTGTTCCCCGCACACCCTGCACCCACTATAGATATGCCCCTGGCCTAATCCCTGTACTTACCGTTGGGATGCCGGCACCGGGATTCTGACAGATGTCGGGAGTCCAGTGTCGGCATTCTAAGTGCCGATATCCCTTACTGCTGGGATTATGACTGCATCCCATTCATAACTACTAGTAAGCTTTCTCCCTACATATCAGTAGATATCAGTAACGGGATCGGTATGAAATTCCGGCGGTTCAAATCCCGACAGGAGAAGCCCGACAGAAGGAGATCCTGACACCGGCTGGTAAGTACCCTAACCCTAACCCTCCCGTAGGGGTGCCTAACCCTAAAACTCCCGGGGTGGTGCCTAACCCTAAGTCCCCCCCCGAGGGGTGCCTAAACCTAACCCTTCCTTCCCACACCCTAAACCTAACTCTCCCAGCGAGGTGCCTAACCTTCACCTACCCCCAGGGGTGCCTAACCCTAACCCTCCCCCACAGGGGTGCCTAACCCTAACCTTCCCCTCCAAAACCTAACCCCAATACACTCCCTAAACCTAACCCTCCCCCCAACGCGGCTAAAGCTAAGGATGCCCCGGATTACCTCATTCAGGCTGTCGTCCTTCGGCATTCCGGCATCAGGATTAAGATAGGCCTCAATATTTTGATGCCTATCTCAAGTCCCCCGTCGGGCTTCTCTTGTCGGGATATAGACCGGCGGCATTTAGTCCGCCGGTCTATAATCTGCATCCCTCAGTAACACCTGTAGAATTCAATGCAAATAATCTCTATACACTAAAATAAGGATTATAAATTAATTTTCTAGTGAGGTAAATGAAACACCCTGAGATTGCACAGAAGCATACAAGTGTATGGACAATCAATTGTCAATATAGTTTCATCGCTTGGGACTTTATATAGTAGTCTGAAATTGTGCGCAATTAGGGTATAGGTCCGGAAAGATATCCAGCAATAGGATGAGTATGACCCGCTTAGAAGATGGAGTCCCTGCGATTTGTTAGCAAGAAGATCTCGCAGTGTGGTTAGAACTGATGATTACTGCAGGCTGAACATCCATAGAAGCGCTGGTCCCCATAAATGAAGAAAATGGTGAATGATGGAAATACAAGTGAATCTCACGGTGGTCATTAATGTTAGCTTAACGCGTTTCATAGTGGAATCTATATTTTCAACAAATACACTTTCTATAAAGATAATCAACATATTGGTCTCTTGTCCTGTTGATCATCTTATGAATTTATGTTTATTAATTACAAGTTTATGAAACATTTTTCATAAGAAAAAACAATGACCAGTAGAGTAAAGCTGGGAACACACACACGACGCAGTTTTGCCCAACGATGCTAATCAGATGAGACCAATTCACACAGACCAAAATGAATGGACAATATACAGGACTGTGGCCCTGATTCAGAGACGGACGCTCTGAAAGAGCGCTCCCTCTGAATCTGGGCGTTTTTTGTTATTTTTTGTGCAGCCTCCTGGCCGCTTGCATAGCTGTGGGTGACCACCCACAGCTATAGCGAGCGGCCAGGATGATGGTCGAGGTGGTCAAGACCATGCGACCATCAGGGCTTGCAACGAGACCCTTGTAGTAGGGTCTCGTGGCCGCAAGCCCCAGAGAGCTTCTGGATCTAATAGAGCCGGAAGCTCTCTCACTGACATCACTGGTGATGTCAGTGGGGCCGCCCACAAACGGCAGGTGTTCGCTTGGGAACGCCTCCATTTGCGAAGCCACCCCCGGCCATGCCTACAAAATGGGGCGAGCTGTCGATCAACATCGACAGCCGCCCCTTTTGTAGTGAGACACGGAGCGAGAGATTTTCACTGTCGCTCTGGGGCTTGTGCACGCGCAGTGCGGCCACTGCGGGTGCGCAGAGCACACCATCGACCCGCTGGCGAGCGCTCAAGCGCTTTCGAGCAGGTCTGAATTAGGCCCAGAGTCCACACTAACCAATAATCGTTTTGTTCTAAACAATCCCTTCGATCCCAATTTTTCTTGCCGATATACTGTCTCCGTACACACTGTCAGATAATGTGCTTTCAGGATGGAAAATGCTAATTTAATTTAATAATGGGCTCGGCTGACCGGACAGTACAGGAAGAGGAAGTACAATATTCACCATTGCGGTGTTGTTATTGTGTTGTGTAGACACTAGTCATATGCTCAGACTATTATTTATACTGTTGTTTCCACCCTGGTTATTTTAGCTGCGAGAATGAGCGGGAACAAGCTGTTGCTGCCTATGTATTGTAGTCACTACAGTGAGCTTCCTGCTGACTCAAAAGAGGAGGGAGAGATGTGTACAGTAGTTCCACAGCAAACGGGGTGTCGCACACTACCTTCCCCTGCGCTGCTGAGATAACGCTCATTCCTCTGCTAACGATGTGAGGGAAGTCACGTCATAGCTGATTTACACACAAGCGCTCACAAACTAAACTTGTGTATGATATCGGCTGACATCGGCCCGAGGCCCATACACACTACAGTTTCTGAACGATACCAAAACAACGTGCGCCGCACTCACTATGGGGCATATTCAATTGGGTGCGTGAACTGTAAAAATCCCGCACCTGCGAGATTTTTCCTGTAGGTGCAGGATCTTTGCAATTCAATTAGGTGCTGGGTTTTTTCTGTTTTGACTGTCGGGAGGTTTTTTTTCCACGTAACCCCAGAGCAAGTGTGATTTTTCCTAAAATCGTTATTTTTAGAAAAAATCACTGGGACTTGCTCTGGGATCCCCCTTAGGACTAATTAAGCAATTGGAAGTTTCCAATTAGCTTAATTAGTCCTTAATTACTTACCTTTTGCATAGCTGTCTTCTGCATCTTCTATCCAGCGTCGGAAGCCGGCTCTTCTGCAGCAGGGTGAGTATGTCAGTGCGTGAGTGTTTGTAAGTGTGTGTGTGTGTGAGTGTTGTGTGTGTGTGGCCCCCCCAGTGTCTTTGTGCTCTCCCCCCCGGAATGGGCACTGGGAGAAATACATCTCCCAGCAGCCCTTGCCCCTCCCACCAGCCCCTGGCACATCACAGAAGCCCCCTCTCCTGTAAGAAGATAAAGGGGAGGCCACCGGGAGCCGCGGAGACCACAGGGCAGGTAACTGTTTTCTTTCTTTTTACGCACCGCGACCACTGTTCTTTTCATTGGATACCGCGGGTATCAGGAGCGCACATAGCCGCAGCATTCCAAAATTGGGCGCGAGGGGTGCAAGGTTTTTTCCTCGCTAAACCTCGTGCCCAATTGAATAAGCCCTTATATTGGGAGCAGGAACGATTTAAGAGCGGAGGGGGGCTGTGTGCATCGTACAGTGTGTACCCAGACTAAGACTTCACAAACTGACTTCTGTATTTGGTTAATGATGTGCAAGAGAATATTTATTATTTGTAGGCAGTGGCGTAACTAGGGTATTTGGAGCCCAGGGCAAGTTAAAAAAACGGAGCTCCCCAACACAAACACACAAGTAGGTACGTGCGCTGAAAAAGTGGGCGTGGCCACATGCCACAAGGTGTGTGGTCACTGGGGGAAGTGGGTGTGGCCACATGTCAGAAGGGGCGTGGTCACATGACACACCATTGTTTTTTTCATCACTCTGAGAACATTCCTTTCTATTCCATATGCACCTTAATGCCCCAAGTAGTAGTGCCCCTCTTGCAATGTCCCCAGTAGCAGTGCCCCTGATGCAGTGCCCCCTGTAGTAGTGTCCAGTGGTGGATCCAGGGGGGGGGGGGCAGCCACTGTGTACACTGTAGTACTAGCAACCTCCTACCACTAAAGATGGATCGAGTGCTCTGCAATTGCATTCTGCAATGGTTACCTCAATGTAGGCAGACAGCTCTGAGCCCGAATACATGCCGCACCTCGCTGCAGAAAGTGTTTGTTTGTTTTTTCCCTAAGGGAGTGTGGCCACGCCTTCTGTGATTAGGCCATACCCCCGGGGCTTGCACAGCTCTCTACGGCAGGTGACACAGACAGGGGGGATGTAGCGGTAATACACACTACACCCAGACAGGGTCGGGAAACAGTCAAGGTTGCTGGGGTATGTGTGGGAGGAGTGGCTGAGCTAGATGGCCCAACAAACGGTTGAGCATATTTCCCCTTGGGACTGCAGACGAGCAAGCCTCCGAGTAACTGGTAGAGTACAGGGGTGCTGTCATCTGTATGTGTGTATATATATATATATATATATATATATATATACACAGTCACACACACAAAAAGATAGTATGCACTCCTCTTCAGAATTCACAGCTTACGAGGTGCTAACCCTACAGCAGTCAGCATATATTACCAATCTGGCTCATTAATAGTTCCACAATCAAGAGGGCACTCTCTTTCCAAAAAAAATAGAGAAAAATTTTATTGACCATATGAACACAGGGCCTGATTCAGACCCGGACGCAAGTGGCCGTTCGCTCGTCCGCCGTACAAGCGAAAAAATTTAAATTCAAGCGCTCGCTCGTATGTTCACTCGCAGCTAATCTTCCGCCCCATAGTCTCCCAACCCCTCCTCTAGCTAGCGAACGTCTCCTCTTTGGTTGCAGGGAACGCTCGCACAAGTCAAATCCGGAAGTGGCCCTGTCAGTTTTCGATTGCCTGCTATTTCATTCAGCAAACATACTTGAATCGATTAATAGCAATCACTATATTAATTAGCTTAACTGTTATTCACATGTTTGCAATCCTTTTATTTTTTCACTGTCAATAAACTTTATTATTGTTAGTGTGTGTCATTGCTTCCGCAGAATATGTATGCACCAAGGGGATGGTTGTTCAAAATTAAACGTTTGTTTAAATGCTACTCTTGTTTTGCGTTTTTTTTCTAGCCGGATTTTTCATCTTTTTTATTAATATTTAAATTAGCTTACGCATGTCACTGCATCAAGCCTATTATAACTCACATTATATTTGTGAGCGTGTAGGTCACATGACTCATACAATAACCAATAGAATGCTTTCTGTTAATTTACAAAGTACATTAGCCAATCAAAATTTTTCTAGGACCTTTATTAAAACTGTTTTGTGTAAAAAAAATCATTGCCATCATGAGAGCCGCAGCTTTTTGTAGATGTGAGCTCCTGGTCCTCACTGATGTGATGGACCAGAGAATCACACACCAGCCGCACCCCATCACTAACCTCCGCAAGCGGCTGGCCTACGCGGAGGTGCGGCGCCGCCTGCGTACGATCGGCTACCGCAGGATTATCGGCCAACTGGAACAAAGGTGGTCCGATCTGGGGTACAGATCCCCACGCCTGTTGGCCAATTTGCGTCAGCAAATACAGGAAAGTAAGTGTTTTTTTAAATTATATTTAAAATGTAAGCATACCTGCGTGTGCATGTTTACTGTATAGCCCTGTTTCTTTATTTTGGACATACCTGCATGTGCCTGTTTACCGTATAGCCCTGTTTTTTTGTTTATAAAATTTTTGGTGTGTAAATTGTTGAAACAAAAAATGAAATATGTAATAATATACATTTTTCAACATCATTTAGGGGCTGAGCGCAGACTGCAACATCGCCAACGTCATCGACGTCAGGCTCGTCCCCTATCCTCCACTCCCACCCAAACCTCCTCTGCCCACTCTTCCCCAAATTCCCCCTCCAACCCAGACCTGGCCGACCGTGAGGCCCCTCCCTCTCCTCACATTCCCATACCTCCAAATGCACACTCCCCTCAACCCCCCCCTCTCTTTTCCTCACCCTCAACTTCCTCCCAAATCACCCCTCCTCCATCCCTGCTGCACTGGCCCACCTCTGATGAGGATGATTTTGGGGCTCCAGGACCAGGCACCATTATGACCGGTATGTTTCCCTTTAAAACTATTGCTGTTTTTTCATTATTTTGATTTTGGTTGATGTTGTCCTTTTGCCTGTGCAGTTCAAAATTGTAAAGTATTTTTGATATATATCTTTGTGAAACAATGTCTAGGATGTTTTCCCCTTACACATATGACACATGTCCAAACACTCATACTTGTGTCTTTCTTGTTTACGGTACCAACAAATGTTGTATTTTTGCGTAGTTGTAACTCTCTTTTATGTTATTTTTGACAAATATTTTTTGTCTTGTTTTTCGACAATCTTTTCGTTTGACATTCCTTTTGTTTTGTATTTTTTTTGTCACCTTTTTTTGTATAGTATGATTTTGTAGTTATTTTGTCACATATAAATTAAGGTGTCATTTTAGTAATCCGCCCATTTTTTTTTACCCACAGAGGACCAGAGGCGTAACAAAGAAATTTATGCAGGCTTGCAGAATTTGAGGGGCCATGTAGTTGCCATGCTTGTGGCCTCGGATCACATTTTGGCGCGCCTGCACCACTAATTATTTTATGTTTCCCTCCCAAAATGTTTAAAATAATAAAATTTATTTTGATTTATTTAAGTCTCATTCCTTGTGTGTACATCTTAGATTGTTGAACCTTACATAAGTCTACTATTTGTCCCTGATTTTTAAAGAAATGTAAATGTGTTTGTCGAAAGCTCAAGTAAGTATGTAAGCTTGCACATTAAACACATAACAATACCAATAGGTTTCGAGAAGTAACCTCAAAATGTGAATATTTTTTGGTGTGGGTAATGTTAAATTTAAAGCTACCTGCTTAGGCCTACAATTGCAAACATACTGATTCACCATAATACCTTTGGTGTTTGTTTTTAGCAACAAAGCAGGGTACTAAACTTTTCCAAATAAGAACTTATTTGGAGAAGTATTAGGCATTAAGCAAATTTGCATTTTTAGAAACAGGTTACACTTGTTTGTAATTTACGATGGAAATCGTTGGTGAACGTAAAATAAAATTTTAATACACACAAATAATAAACACCAAGTAAATACATACAATAAATACAAAAATTCAAAACACACACACACGTCAAAAACACACCAAAACCCCCAAAAAAACAAAATCAGGAACTGTTTGAAGAAGGAGCATGCCAACATGAATCCACAAATGAGGAGAAGAAATCATTGTTCCCGAGTTATATCCAATGTGTCCACATAAAGTCATTTGTGTTGATCAGGTAGTAGGCATGTTTTTTTATGGTCATTTTAGGGATTAAAAACAAAACAAAAAAATCAGTTAACAGTGTACTTTCAAATATTACATGTCTACATTGTTGCATTTTTAAACATTATGAGGAAATAATTACCTAAAAAATCTGGCCACAACTTCATCGCATATGGCCCCCCCACATACTGACCTCCGACCAACCTCGGGGGGGCTGTCCTCAGGCAAGGCATCCTCTGGCTGCATTGGGACACCACTCCTTATGGCGATGTTGTGAAATATCCCACACAGGATCACTATTTTCGAAACCATAGCCGGCAAATACATGAGGTCGACACCAGAGCGGTGGAGGCATCTGAATCGGCCTTTTAAAAGGCCGATACAGTGCTCCACCACCTGCCTGGTGGCTGTAAGGGCGGAATTATACTGACTTTGTGACCCTGGTGTGGGATCCAAATAAGGAGTGAGCAGCCAGGGCATGCAAAGGTAACCACTGTCTCCTGTGAAAACAGATAAAAATACATCAGGACCATTGTGTAACAAGCTTTGCATTGGTTTCAACAGAAGGTGTCAACTTACACAGAAGCCACACATCACCAGCTTGTAGGTTGTTTAATTTGTGCCAAATCCCTGATTGCCGGATGACGAAGGAATCATGTGCACTGCCGGGGAATTTGGCATTCAGGGACAGGATCTGGAGGGAGGCATCACATACCACCATTACATTCATCGAGTGAAAGTGTTTGTGGTTCCTAAATATAGCTTCCAGCCTTGCTGGAGGCTGAAGTGGTATGTGAGTGCCATCCACAACCCCTATGATGTGTGGGGAGCCAGCTATTTGATAAAAATTAGCCTTCGCCACATTAAGGGAACCCATATCCAATGGCATTTTAATAAAATGATGGAGGTGTTTGAAAAGGGCCTCCATCACTGCCCTCAGGATCCTTGAAAAGGAGGATTGGGAAATTCCAGCAACTATTCCCACAGTGGTTTGAAAGGATCCTGAGGCACAAAAATGTAACACCGACATTAATTGCGTAAGTGGTGGTATTGCTGTAGGACTGTCAATTTGTCGTTCAAGATCACTCTCTATTAATGAGAGAGTGTCTATGATGAGTTGTGGCGGAAGACGGTAGTGCCTTAACACCTCATCATCTGGCATTCCAAAAAGGGTGACACATGTTCTATATATCTGGGGCCTTGCACGCCTACGAGGCCTACGCCTGGGACGAAGTTGAGGTTAGTCGGGTTCTGGAACCATGGCCAATATAATACGACCAACATCAACCTGAAATGTTAAGCAAGGTAGTTATAGGTTTAGACAAATGTGTTAAGAAAAATATACTTATCTTTTCCAAGAAAACCAAAGATGCTTACAGGCCTGGGACGTGTCATGGGAAATTCAACCTACATTTCAAATTTTGAAAAATGTTAAGATATTAATTTAAAAAACTATGATTATTAAAAAAGTTTGTATTCTAAAAAATAGAGAAGGGAGCACACATTAGTTCTCAAAATAGTACGCTACATTTAGTGGTAAGACATGATTTGACACAGAAAAATTGAAAACACATTAGTTCGCTAAATAGTACGCTAATTTTACAGTTGAATAAGGATACATTAGTTCGCTAAATAGTACGCTAATTTTACAGTTAAATAAGGATACATTAGTTCGCTAAATAGTACGCTAATTTTACAGTTGAATAAGGATACATTAGTTCGCTAAATAGTACGCTAATTTTACAGTTGAATAAGGATACATTAGTTCGCTAAATAGTACGCTAATTTTACAGTTAAATAAGGATACATTAGTTCGCTAAATATTACGCTAATTTTACAGTTAAATAAGGATACATTAGTTTGCTAAATAGTACGCTACATTTAGTGGTAAGACATGATTGTTCACAGAAAAAAAACAACATTACTTAGCGAAACATATGCTAAGACCAACACATCGAATTTGTAAAATCATGAAACCAAAAACACTTACCAAAAACAGACAATATCCCAAAGTTCAAAAACTTCACTCGTTCACTGCCAAAATAACTGTAAAACAAAAAAATTTAGAAACAAATGTAAACTATTTACTATTATTTTTTACGGTGGTTTTTTTAAATACTTACTCAAAAATGCAAATCAAAAAAGCCAAAAAATCTAAAAAAAATGTTAACGGAAAATAACGAAGAAAAAAAGCCAAAAGATCAAAATAAACCAGTCCTCCTTCAAACCAATCGCAAACAATCAACTCCACCGTTAAACCTCCAACACTCAAAACATGCCACCTCGACTCGAGTCACACCAAGCCATAAATAGGCTTTATTTTCCCGCTCAAATTAAGGACGGACAATAGGAGCGCACAAGGAATGATGAAGCCGAATAATGCTGACGCATGTATAAAAATGTCACTGAAGGCCAAAATCGGTCTGCTACATTGACCAAAAAAAATTAGTACAGAGCAGCAAAGTACTAGCCAACAGGCACCATGTAAGTGTTTTTTATTTTTATGGGAAAATGAGTATGTTTAACATTACATTTTAAAACATTTTACTAAAAATCTTTTTTAACATTAAAAAAAAAAGGTGTGGAGGATGCCATGGAAGAGGCTGCTGGCCCTAGTAGGCAAACTAGGGCCAAAAAAAAAGGCAGCCACAATTCACAAGGAAGGAGATGGAGGTTTTGGTGCAAATGTGCAATGACAACCTGGCACAGGCACCAAGGAATATGGGTGCAACCCAGAGATGGAAACTGTGGGACGACATAGCCAGTGGTGTCAATGGTGTGGGTGAGTTTGAACGTTCAACCCGGGAGGTCAAACGCCGGTACGTAAAAACTACATTTTAGTAAAAAGTGTTTACAGGTCAAAATACTGGAGGAATAATGCCAAATTTTAAACCAACAGATGGAGCGACTTCAAATATCGGCTTAAACAAAAACTGGCTGATAGGGCTAGGCATGCAGGGGGGACAGGTGGGGGTCCCACCCCTGTGTCATTTGAGCTCATAGATTTGGAGGAGCTGGCCCAGGGGTGTGTGCAGGATGAGGAGGTGTTTGGCGTGTCGAACATGGATACCGACATGCCAGACTTTGCGGCTCCTCATGTTGCCCCAGGTAAATGTTGTAAGGTTACCAACTCCGAAATGTTTTTTTGACAATATCTAGATTATAATTTTACTCTTTTCTCTTTTTTCTCACAGAGACACAGGCGGATGAGTCTGCTCCAGAGGTGAGCTTTGGCCGCAGAATTTCTTCTGGCTCTGCAGGGGAGGAAGCAGTAGATTCGGCTGGGGACCCTGTGGCAGACAGTCCAGGGCATTCCCCCTCACAGGCAGTGGCCCTCCTCACTGATCTCAATGGTAAAACGGATCAGCAGACCGAGATTCTGCTGAGGATGGACGTCAATCTGCTACGGGTGGCGGACGCCCTGGAGCAAAGTGCTGCGGCCAATGTGACCATTGCTAAGGCCCTTGCGGAAAATACTGGGGCCAACGTGCGGATAGCAAATGCCCTGGAGCAGCTCGTTCGCCAGCATATGTTGGAGCCGGCCTCCCTTCCTGCCGGAACATCAGGACCCTCCATCTCTGGCACAACAACAGCCATCCCTCCAAATGTGCCTAGCCCTATGCCTAGTCCAGAGGCCACAACATCTGCCTCTGGCCAGGCCAGCCGAAGGACTTCCCAGACCCATTCAGGCTCCCTCCAACCCCCGGCCAAACGGCCTAAAAGGCGATGACAACACTGGCTAATTTGCCCACAATCCATCTCTGTGTTTGCCCTATATTCCTGCATGGCAAAAACCTCCCTCTCCTTTCTTGTGAATTGTTTTTATTTGTTTTAATTCTGTTCAAATGCCACTTATTTTGTGGGTGTGTGTGCAAAATGATTTTTAGATTTTGTCCCTTGAAAAAAATTATGTTTACTTTTAAAAAAAACTTGACACAAAAATAAACAAAAAATTATTACACTTTGGAAACAAAATTGCAAAAATCTGTTGTTGATTTATTCACAAACTGGTTAAAAGTTAATCCCTCTAACACACTTACAAACAGTACAATGGAAATATAAACATTTCATATTTTCCCTAAAAAATAAGGGTTAAAATCAATTTATGCGTTTTAATTAACAATTATCCAAAAAAAAAAGGACGATTGGTTTCTTGGTCCAAAAAAAAATAAAAAAACATGCGTACAATATTGTTTGTCTACAAAATAAACACTTACAAATATGTAAAAAGCACTCAAAAAACCCAAACATTTGTTAACTAATTGATTGTATGCCCCAGAAATTAGCAGCTGAGTAGTTCACCTGCGTTCGGTTTTTAACTACTAAAAAAGGTCTATTTGCGAAACACCTTAGAAGCTGTTTAGCAATTAAAAGTTAATTGTTTTTGTTGCCTCACTTGATTAATCGTAACAACATCGATGAGTCCGGGGAAGTACGAGGAGACCATCGTCATTGCGGTAGACTATACCAGACCACAAGCTGAGCGAGCGGTCTTAATGGAAATTGGATCACACAGTGACGTGTACAAAATAGCGTCCACATTGGACGTTCGCACAAGATAATACATGTATGCCCAAAAAACGCCTTGCCACGCCTGCGTTTTCTCATCTCCACCCCCGTTACCACCCATAAACGGAACATTCTGTCAATCAAATGACATAGGTCACTTCCTGTTCGCTGTGTATACGAGCGATCGAGAAATGACCGCAATGATCCGGCCGCACATGCGCAATGAGAACCGGACGCATGCGTGGTTTAAAACAATCGAATGCGTACGAGTGAACGGCTGATAGCGTCCGGCTCTGAATGAGGTCCACAGTCCATTATATTTCCACCAGTATTAATCCAGCCACATCAGGCAACTCTTCATCACCACAAACCAGTTTGTTATCAGCAGCCTTCAGGCTGATCCATAATCACCCATATGCTTGGTGCATGTCATAATTCACATGTGGACCATCCACTTGGAGCTGATTGGTTGGTACTTTATCTCTCTCCAAGGCTCAGTACATAGACCCCTCAGTTTGCTTAAATTTCTTTTTTTTTTCATACTCCCAATTTAATTCACTCATGAGAACATTTACAACAGTTTTAATGGTGATTCAAATTCCTGCTCTGCAGATATTGGCCCTCATTCAGAGCCACTCGCTATTTGCGGTCGTTCGTTCTAAAACAAGGGGTGGCTATTCAAATGAACCGTTCGCTGTTTGCGGTCTGTTCACGCCTCTATGTCTGAACGAGCGAACAAAACTTGCGTTCGTTTTTTGAAAAAATACGCCCCCTGGCCGCTCGCATCCTACGTCATGTCCGCTATTTATTAGATTAATCGAGTACATCGACCAGGGTATGAACTGCTCGCTTTTCTTGGGGCTGGTGTTTGCTACCACAATTTTGCGAGCAGTTCTGGCTCTAAAATAACCCAGTGACGTGGTCAATGACGCTGCTGTTTTAAATATGCACACCCATAAAACGCCCGTTTTGACCTTTAGGCACGCCTGCGATCGGTTCTCCACTCCCCGTTTTCAAGCAGCTTCCCCTGTTACCACCCACAAACGCCTCATTCTGTCACTCAAATTAGCAGCCACTCGCTATTTTGCGAGCACACAATTTCCGACCGCAATGACTGGTTCGCGCATGCTTATTACAACCCATACGCATGCGCAGTTGTGCGAACATCGCTCGGAGCGAACGAGCGGCCGCTTACGAGCGGCTCTGAATCAGGCCCTGAGCCAGAACTTACGATTCAAGTCTTGCAGCACCAGATTCCTCCCAAACATTGGTGGTGTTTGGTGACATAAAACTGTTCATACCATTTTTTCAGATATTGTGACTTCAACCTGCAGCTTCTGTGTGTATAGAAATCACCTTTGACATCCTGCAAGGGTTGTGAAAAGGGTGGTTATAAAGAAGTGAGAGACTGGAATTTTTATATGATGTTTACACTTTTGCACAGTCTGTCTTTTTGAGATTTTTCCCCATAAATCTAGTACAGGTGAGCCTTGAAGTTTGCAGGATGAACTGCCTAGAACCACTGATGCAAAACAAAGGCAATACGTAATTTTTTAATTTTATTTTGTAACGTTTTAATAAATGTGGCTGGATCCACCATTCCCCCCCCCCAAAAAAAAAAAATGGGCAGAAATAACATTGTATAGCGCAGAAAGTGTAATTAGGATAGTGACGTATCTGAAGCACAATGCCCACAGCAAGTTTGTGTATTTCTTTAACACAGGATAGCGCATATGTCACAAATTGTGTGACTTACCTTGCCATTTGCTGTAGGTCAGGTTTTCTGCCTGACCTTGTTCGGGAACCATGCAGTGACATCACCATCATGCACTATGTCAGCTGATAGCATTCTTCCAGTGAGAGTGCTCCTGCCTCAGCAGCCTATCAGGGACTTGCAGCAGATTCATATCCCCTGTGAGAATGCCCACTGGTGCCTGAGCAAAGCGTTGCTTCCTAGAGTTCAGTTCTAACCTGTGGCTCCTTTGTGCAGAATATCACCACTGCTATCAGGCTCATTTACCGTTCCTGTGATATTCCGTTTCCTGTTTCGTGACCTTGGCTTCGTTTATGACCCTGATTTCGCCTGACCCCTGGTACTGCAGCTGATATCTGGTTTTGACTTCGGCTATTCCCTGTGACCTGTTTACGCCTGCTCCCTGGTACTGTCTAAGGGCCTGATTCAGACACGGACGCTATGCTGTGCTCACTCGCATTGAGCGATTTTTCGCAATCTGTGCATGCATATGAGTCGCAGTGTGCGAACCAGTCATTGCGATGGGAAAGTGCTCGCCCGTAGCCCGCAGTCAGGCCGCTATTTTGAGTGACAGTGCCGTTTGTGGGTGGTAACGGGAAGGTGCTTGTAAACGAGGGTGTGGATGTGCGAACGCAGGCATGCCCGACCGTCAGAACAGCGTTTAATGGGTGTGCATAATTAGCAAAGTAGCGTCATAACACACGTGACTAGGTTGTATTTTAGCCAGAACACAGAAAAAAGAAACTTGCCCTCCAGCACACTGCAGATAAATCAAAAATACTTGAATCCTACATGATAATAGAAATTCAGAGGTATTGGTTTACATACATTTGCAAATATATGAATAAGCGCTGGGCCAAACGTCAAGGCTCCTCTATACCAGCGTCCCTAAAATTAAGGGGTTCACGTATTTTAGCCAGAACTGCTCGCAATGTTGTGGTGGCAAAAGGCTACCACAAGCGCTGCGAGCAGCTCCGATGGCTCTCGATCAATCCTACAACTGCCGGAGATGACGTGTGTTGCGAGTGGCAAAGGGGCGTCTTTTTACAGGTGCGAGCATATAGTGCGGCCGCTCGCTATTAGTGGGCGGCTTTACGTTACGCTGTGCGAGCACATGATTTAAATAGCCGGCCCCTTTTAGCCAGCGAGCGGACGCAAATAGCGTCTGGGTCTGAATCAGGCCCTAAGTATGTTTGGTTCTGACCCAACCTGTTGACTGAGCTATACGTCTTTTCCGCTTTATCCGGAGATTACCAGCACCTGTATAAGGGAACCTATCCTGAGGGCCGCGACCTGTGTGTCGGACGCAGCCAAGCCCATACCTTCTTGCGAGGGTCCCTGGTGAATACCGCCGGCACATTAGACTCCGCGCCTCAGGCTTAGGTCTAGCCAACTCCCTAATATGGGCCGCACCCATAACCATTCGGGAGTTGTAACAGCATATTAATTGAGCATCTCATCCGAGCCTACTGTATGTAGGAGGATGGTATTACCTGGACCACTTCATTCTTTTGTCTGTGTGCACCATCTGGAGTCTAGAGCAGTGGTTCTCAAACTCGGTCCTCAGGACCCCACACAGGTCACATTTTGCAGGTCACCCAGCAGGTTCACAGGTGTACACATTACTCACTGACATATTTTAAAAGATCCACAGGTGGAGCTAATTATTTCACTTGCGATTCTGTGAGGAGAAATGGAAAACATACACAGCGTGGGGTCCTGAGGACCGAGTTTGAGAACCTGTGGTCTAGAGGAAACTGTCCCAATGAAGAAACATATAGTTATTAGAGAGTCACAGATTACTGTAACTTGTAATTGAATCCCAATTTTGGATAACCCATTTTCCATGTGCCCAATGCTTACAATGAAAGCTTCCCTCTTTGCTAAAGGAGACAGCTGTCTCACCAAGGAAGAAATAATCTGCAGAGAAGAAAGTTCAGTATGCCAGATTCGCCACCCTGATCCCATCACCTACTAGGATTAGTCCAGTATTCCAAGTTTTGATTTTAATTTAAGGGAAATATATGTACTGGTTTTGGCTGTATATAAAGAGCACATTTAGTATCCTTCTGGCTATGGGTGTTTGTGCACCAACATTACTATTTACTGGTATAACCGCTCTTTTAAGAGCTATGGCCCTCATTCAGAGCCGCACGTTAACAACAGTACGCTCGTTGCGTTCCGATGTTGACTAACCGCGCATGCGTCGGTGTTACACCGCGCATGTGCGTACGGCAGATTGCGAGCTTTTTTTCTCTCGTTCCTAAAATAGCGTACAGGAAGTGACATGTCAAATGTGATTGACAGAACAGGGCGTTTTTGGGTGTTGACGGGGGTGGAGATGAAAAAACGCAGGCGTGGCGAAGCGTTTTTGGGGCGTACATACATTAGCAGATGCGAACGTCAAATGTGTTCGGACCGTCTCATACGTCACTGAAACATCCGCTTTCCCTTCAAAATGCTCGCACAGCTTAGGGTCAGGATTACTCGACCACATTGGCGATGGCCTTCTCCTCCGTCCCGGGACTCCACGATGGTGCTGCGATTAATCGCGGCTGGTCAGTAAAGTAATTAGTGTTGGATTGAAATCCGGCTTGGTATGTGTTTGGAAAGCAGTTTATTGGGATAGCACAAAAGCGTACGCAGGTGGAAATCAGAGCTGCTAATGTCATGATTACATAATCAATTAGCGTACATTTTTGGGCTTTTATTTTGGCCACAATTTGGTGGTTATGGCCTATTGTAAAAATAATGTCATCATCTTTTAATTAGCTCCCCTTTTTTTTGGTTTACTGTGGAATTTGCATCGCTATGTGTTTTTTTAAACGTTCCTTAAAGAGGCCTTTTTTTTAACAAAAGAGGGTCATTTTTTGCGTTTAAGGCCAGGATTAAATGTAACCCATTTGTACAATAATGTCACAATACAATGTCAGTTTTTTTTTTTAAATTTATTGTTTACACACAAACAAATTGCAATAATATTGTATTGCCTTTTTTTGTGGCCAAGATATTTGATCAAAAAAAAAACAAAACATAACTACTAACATAATCGTAAATACAAAATTTAAAAACATTTCACAAGAAAGGAGAGGGAAGTTTTGACCAGAAAGGAATATGAGCCAAGCACAGAAGGAAAGTGGGAAAAGTCGCCATTGCTGTCACCGTTTTCTCGCCCGTTTGGCTGGGTGAGGGTGGGCGCCAGACCGGGTCCGGGATGCCATCGGGCTGGCCTGTCCAGAGGCAGATGTTGTGGCCTCTGGACTAGGCACAGGGCTAGGCACATTTGGAGGATTGCCTGATGTTGTGCCAGAGGTAGAGGATCTGGATGTTCCGGCAGGAAGGGAGGTCGGCTCCACCATGTGCTGGCGAACGAGCTGCTCCAGGGCATCGGCGATGCGGATGTTGGCCCTGGTATTTTCCGCCAGGGCCTGAGCAATGGTCACGTTGGCCGCAGCATTTTGCTCCAGGGCCTCAGCCACCCGTATCAGACTGGCGTCCATCCTCTGCAGAATCTCCGTATGGCAATCCGATTTAAAATTGAGTTCTGTGAGGAGGCCCACTGCCTGCGAGGGGGCACGCCCTGGACTGGCTTCTGCAGGGTCCTCAGCCGGATGTACTGGTTCCTCCCCTGCAGAGTCAGCAGAAATTCTGCGGCCAAGGCTCCCGTCTGGAGCAGACTCATCCGCCTCTGTCTCTGTTAGGAAATTGGAGAAAAGACTCACATTAGAATCTACATATTGGCACAATAGCATTTCTGAGTTGGTGACATCACAAGACTTACCTTGGCCAACATGAGGAGCCGCAAAGTCTGGCATGTCCGTATCCATGTTGGACACGCCAAACACCTCCACAGCCTGCACACACCCCTGTGCCATCTCTTCTAAGTCTGTCAACTCCAATGACACAGGGGTGGGACCCCCACCTGTCCCCCTTGCATGCCTAGCCCTGTCGGCAAGTTTTTGTTTTAGACGATATTTGAAGTCTGCCCATCTGTGGAATGAATTTGGAACCATTATCCTTTTTTTTACAATGGGGTTTGTTTATAGGATGGGAAAGTGTTTACTTACCGCCGTTTGACATCCCGGGCTAGACGGACATAATCACCCACCCTATTGACAGCAACGGCGACCTCCTCCCACATTCTCCACTTCTGGCTTTGGCTCATATTCCTGGCTGCCTGGGGCAGGATGTCCACGCACTTCTGGATCAAAACCTCCATCTCCTTGCTTGTGAAATGTGGCTGCCTTTTTTTTTTGCAGCTTTGGCGGGTTGACTGGGGCCAGCAGTCTCTTCCATGTCATCCTCCTCACCTATTTGGGTAAATATGCAGATTTTGCCACTTCACAACTTGCACAATATTATGTTTTAAAATACTCATTGACACAAAATGCATGAAGGCCTTACCGCCGCAATTTTGACCATTGTTTCCCTGGTTTGAAGCCATGTCTCTGCTTCCAGCATGAAATCATCCAGAAATTCTATGTGATTTCGTGACGTATTTATACATGCGTCGTTAGTTTGCGGCCGCATCATTGATTGTGCGTCCCTATGATTCATCCTTAATTTGTGCGGGAAAATAAACACTATTTATGGCTTGGTGTGTGTGGATTCGAGGTGGGGTTGTTGGAGTGTTGTTGGTTAAGTGGTTTGGATTTGGTTGGTTGGTTGCGTTTGGAGGATTTTGGAGAGTTGTTTTTTTGTTTGTTTTTGCTACATTTATTTGGTTTTTCCGTTCGCATTTTTTTCATTTTTTCAACATCCTTTCCTGATTTGGTAAGTTTTGTGCATTCAAATTTGTGGCCAATTGGTGTATTCTTCTGTTTTGTGGTTAGTTAATTTGTTTAACACTCATTTCATCTTTTTTAGTTTTTTTTGGTTTTCGGACCCAAAGAAGTTTTTTGAGGACATCTTATATATTCGAGTTGGGTAAGTCCATTTTTTGTCTTGCATTTGCGAATGAATTACGGCATTTTTGACTGTTGGTGTAGCGCCTTGCATTTGCGAATGAATTACTGCATTTTTGACTGTTGGTGTAGTGACTTGCATTTGCGAATAATTTACCGCATTTTTGACTGTTGGTGTAGTGACTTGCATTTGCGAATAATTTACCGCATTTTTGACTGTTGGTGTAGTGACTTGCATTTGCGAATAATTTACCGCATTTTTGACTGTTGGTGTAGTGACTTGCATTTGCGAATAATTTACCGCATTTTTGACTGTTGGTGTAGTGACTTGCATTTGCGAATAATTTACCGCATTTTTGACGGCTTATTCATCATATAATCCAGTTTTGCTTTTCCCTTTTCCATTTTTTGGGTCCATTTGAACCCTATTTGACGTACGGTGTGCAATGTAGTTTTCATCGATGTCCAAATGTGTTTTTCCGTTATTTTCTGTGTTGGCTTGCAACAATTTTTAACCAAAAAAAAAACCCTTTAAATTTTTGACGTCTCATTGTTGCCTTTTTTACAGTTTATACGTATCATGACAATACCCCGGCATGTAAGCAGCTATGGATGGTATCAGAAAGCTAAGTTGTTTTTTCTTACTTTTGGGGTGGGTCAAAAGCCTTACATTGTAAACTTTGAATTTCAGGTAGATCTGGGGCGAATTGTTCTGGCCCTGCTCCCGGAAGACGACCAACCTCAAACTCGTCCCAGGCGTAGGCATCGTAGGCATGCAAGGCCCCAGATATTTCGAACACGTGTCACCCTTTTTGGAATGCCCGATGATGAGGTTTTAAGACGCTACCGTCTACCTCCCAAAATCATCATAGACACTCTCTCATTAATAGAAAGTGATCTTGAGCGGCAAATTGACAGTCCAACAGCAATACCACCACTGACGCAATTTATGGCGGTGTTACATTTCTGTGCCTCAGGATCGTTTCAAACAACGGTCGGAATAGTGGCGGGCATCTCCCAATCCTCCTTTTCCCGGATCCTGAGGGCAGTGATGGAGGCACTTTTCAAGCACCTCCATCATTTTATTAAAATGCCTTTGGATATGGGTGCCCTTAGTGTGGCCAAGGCCAATTTTTACCAAATAGCTGGCTTCCCACACATCATAGGGGTTGTGGATGGTACTCACATACCACTTCAGCCTCCAGCACGGCTGGAGGCCATATTTAGAAACAGGAAACACTATCACTCCCTGAATGTAATGGTGGTATGTGATGCCTCCCTCCAGATCCTGTCCCTGAATGCTAAATTACCCGGAAGTGCTCATGACTCCTTCGTCATCCGGCAATCAGGGATATGGCAGAAATTAACCAACCTACAAGCTGGTGATGCGTGGCTTCTGGGTAAGTGGAGACCTTTAGTACATAACAATGTTAAGCTTGATACACAGTGTTCCTGATGTGGTCTATTTTTGTTCACAGGAGACAGTGGATACCCTTGCATGTCCTGGCTGCTCACTCCTTATTTGGCTCCCACACCAGGGCCACAAAGTGCGTATAATTCCGCACTTACAGCCACCAGGCAAGTGGTGGAGCGCTGTATCGGCCTTTTAAAAGGCCGATTCAGATGCCTCCACCGCTCTGGTGGCGAGCTCATGTATGTGCCGGATATGGTGTCTAAAATTGTGGTCCTGTGTGGGATATTTCACAACATTGCCATAAGGAGTGGTGTCCCAATGCAGCCAGAGGATGCCTTACCTGAGGATGGCCCCCCCGAGGTTGGTCGAAGGTCAGTATGTGGGGGGGCCATACGCGATGATGTGGTGGCCAGATTTTTTAGGTAAGTTTGTTCAAAACTCCAGTGTTTATACCTAATGTGTTTGTTTTTTTTGGCAAACATCTAATTTATTTTTAATTTTCTCACCATCTTCTGTTTGTTCACATAATCTTTGGCACTCCAACGCTCACTACTTCCTGCTACCCTTACCAAACCTGGATCTGGTCCTTTTGGGCATATATTCTGGAACCCATATCGCAACGCCATGTTTGTGGAATCATGTTGGCATGGTCCTTCGTCAACCAGTTCTTGATTTTGTGTTTTTATTTATTTTTTTCTTGGTATGTGTTGTCTTTGAATTTATCAGTGTGTATTTTTTTTGGGAGTGACCACTTTGTTTTCTCTGTTATGTGGTGAATAAATGTTTGAAGAGTGAAATGGTCTTCCTTTTTTGGGACGTTAACAGCAAGTGTAACCCGGTTAACACAAGTTACATTTGACTAAGGGGTAAACCAGTACTGACGCCAGATGAGCAAAACTGAAATATGTTTTCAGCTTTCCAATCCACACCAAAAGGAAGCCTGGCCCAACCTTGGGATTTGTAAGATTGGCCTAAGCAGCTTGCGCACCAAGTAGGAACCTGGAAAATGTAGAAATCTGAAATTGACACTACACCCAAAAAGGGAAATTACATTGTTACTGTTATGTGTTTCTGGTGTCTGTTTGACATACAAAGACAAAACACAATCTAACTTTTAAAAAAGGGAAATCCTTGCAGGAACTTATGTCAGGCTAAACTATCTTGGTTTTGGTTTTTAAAAATGAGCCACAACGTATATTTGTCTTTAAAATTTTATTGGGAAAATACAACCAAAAAAAAAAAACTAATGCCGAAGGAGGCCAGACAGCCGGTCGAGGGCCACCAGAAGGCCGATTACATGGTGGCGCATCTGCCCCACAACATCCGCCACCTCTTGCCGACGCCTCTGTTCCTCTGTGGGTGAGAAAAGTGTGTGGGTTAATACAACAATAGGGACTCCACAGAAAAACATTAATTAAAAAACTAATCACTCCTAAACCCAAAAACATAAATAAAAAGGGTGGGCTGGCAAAAATACAAGGCCTAGGTACAAATTCCCACAGGTATGATATGTGTATGCTTAAATCACCAGGAAGAGGTAAAGGCAAACCTTCACAATCCACAAAAGTCAAGCCACAAAAACACGAAGAAAGGCACGACACATGATTACATACAAACAGTTTGTGCTTTAAAAAAAAATAATAAAAAACATACCGGGAAACAAATCGGGAGCTCCGGCAAAACCTCCATGATCCTCCTCGGAGGATCCGTCATTCCCCAAAGAATGGGGCGGAGTTATGCAGGACTCCGGGGAGGGGGTAATTGGAAGAGGGGTGGGTGGAGGAGAGGGGGAAGTGGGACGGAGGGGAAGGAGTCCCGACATTTCCGGGAGAGGGTCTGGGAAGGATGGGGAGGAGTGGGGAATAGGCGAAAGATTTGGGGTGGAGTGTTGGCTGGGGGTTGGGGAGAGTGGGCGGGAACGCCGACGTTGACGGCGGAGTCTTGGCTGTCCCCCTAAAATATGTCAAATAAATTGCGTTTAGTTTATGGACAAATCCGGCCAAACAAACCAAAAAAAAAAAAAATAGCAGTAGAATTAAAAATTCATAAAAAGAGGGAAAACATGCAGACGCAGATATGAGTACAAATAATAAATAGAACAGACAGGAAAACATGCACACGCAGATATGAGTACAAATAATAAATAGAACAGACAGGAAAACATGCAGACGCAGATATGAGTACAAATAATAAATAGAACAGACAGGAAAACATGCACACGCAGATATGAGTACAAATAATAAATAGAACAGACAGGAAAACATGCACACGCAGATATGAGTACAAATAATAAATAGAACAGACAGGAAAACATGCACACGCAGATATGAGTACAAATAATAAATAGAACAGACAGGAAAACATGCACACGCAGTTTGCCCCACAAACACAAACATTAAAACCACAATACATAACACTTACTTGCCAGGATCTGCATGCGAAAGCATGCCAGCAAGCGGGGCGTTCGCCGTTGCAGGTCGGACCACCTGCGCTCCAGCTGCCCGATGTTGCGGCGTGATCCAAAGGACCGCAGGCGGGACCGTACCTCCGCATACGCGGAGCGCTTCTGCCGGTTGGTCATGGGTTCTGGCTGGCTGGTGATCCGGCGATCCATGACCTCCGTAAGCACCAGCAGCTCACGCCTGGTGAATGCGGAGGCTCTCATGATGGCAATGGTGTTTTTCTTAAAAATCATTTTTGATAAAGTGTGTAAAAATTTTCTGATTGGCTAATGTATTTTGGAAATTAACAGGAGCAATTTTATTGGTTAGTGTATGAGTCATGTGTTCGACAGGGCCAGAAATCTCTGGAGAGTTAGGATAGGCTTGATGCAGTGACATGCGTAAGCAAATTTAAATAAAGAAATGAACCCAGGGAAATATGCGGGGATACACAGCAATAGTACAATTGTTTAATTGTGGTTCACATGTTTTTTAAACAATACAAGCGAATGTTTCATCCGTACGTATTCTGCGGGTAAACACAAACACAGACAAGAGTAAAGTTTCTTGCATTGTGTTGAAAAAAAACAAACAATTAAGCTAATTGATACATTGATTGGCATGATACGATTGATGGAGGTAGGCAGAATAAAGGAGCAGGTAATCGACATCTGACAAGGCCACTTCCTGTTTATACTTGTGCGTGCGTTCCTTTCAAGCCATTTCGGAGATGTACGCTCGCTATTTCGTACGCTCGTTAGTTAGAGGAGGGGTCGTCAGAGTTTAGGGAGGAATTTTAGATGCGAACGAAAATACGAGCGAGCCATTGAATTGAAATATTTTTGTACGTACGCCTAACGTACGTGCGCCCGCTTGCGTGCGGCTCTGAATGAGGGCCTATATTTATGCAATAAACACAACTCTTCTTAAAGATTCTGCTCTGTTCATCCAAAAAGCCCATTATCTGCTGCAATTTGGAGATTCAAGAGCTACCACTGTAATCCATCACCCACTAATCCATCACCCACTGTAATCCATCACCCATTGTAATCCATTACCCACTGTAATCCATCACCCACTGTAATCCAGAGATTGAGCTTGCGGTGAGGGTTCTATTAGTATTCAGGCACTTTTTGGAGCAGCTATACTGGCACTGGATAGTTAGATTTGTATCTGTCGCCCCAAGTTGTGATGAGACAGATCCCTAATTTGCACTGCGATGGATTTATGAATGAATAGGCCGCCAAGAGAGATCTGCAGAGCCCCCTCCCCAGGCAGGGTGACAGAGTGTGCCTGTGTTGCGACAATTGGGATCCTTCGTAAACTCTCCTCAAATATTTTTTCTTCGGTTATAAACTATCTTATGGACACTCATCTATTAGGGTGTGTGGCAGCTATTCAGGAAGTCTCTGTTTAAGGGCAATCACATACTTCTTCCCTCTCATTTCCCTGTGATTATTCTGTGTTATAGAGACCTCTCTTTGTTATTCTGCGAGGCACCGTGAGACCTTCTAGACGCTTTTAAGTAAAGATCCTTGAAAATCAGATAGAACTTTAATGTATTTGTTTGAGGCAATCCTCCGAGGGTAGGCTCGTACAGTTCTCTGTGTTTTCAACACTCTGTAGACACAAAAATAATATCAGCTGTTCTACATTCAGAGGACTCATCTAAGGCTCATCTTCTGCTGACCTAACCGCTGGGATTGTGATCTCTGCCGAATGAGAAATGTGGTTTCAACGTGCCAGGAGGTAAAGCATTCCCAATAGAGTATTCAGATTCCACCGAGGTGTCAGCCTGGTCACATGGCTCCGCCGTGTTTGGGATATGTGCCGCCAGCAATGACACGTTACGATGTGGGGATGATAGATGTGAAATGTTTTACACGCTGAGAAGGTTCTAGGACCCCCAACGCTTTTAATACACTTCCATTCTCCCACTGCTGGATTCTCTCATCACTGCGCATCAGACAAGCTGCGGCTCCCTAGCTATTGTGGAACTACAAGTTCCAGGATGCCTTGCTAACCAGTGGAGAATTATATCTTGCATACCTCCTCTTAAGGCCATTTCCAATTCTTAGGGGTAAATTTACAAAGTGACAGCTTCTGTTTAACCCCGAAATTTAAAAGAGTGATAAGCAAAACACTTCATGTTTACTAAATCGCCGCTTAGTACAGGGCTTGACAAATGTTTCTAAAATCTAGGCGCCAGGATGAAATTGTAGGAGCCAGACCACCGCCCCCCCAAAAAATTACAGGAGTGTGTAAGGGAAGCAATCGGGAAGCCGACTGCCTATATACCGGCAGCCGGCTTCCCGACTGTCTTATCCCGGCAAGGGTGAAATGCCGGGCGTCTGGATGTAGACGCCCACATTTCCCCGACGCCGGGAGACCGGCGCCCGTCATCACGATCGTAGTGATGCCGGGCGCCGCGAGCGGACAGCCGCGGGGGGGAGGGTTAGGTTTAGGGCTCCCAGGGGGGACTTAGGTGAGGCACCCCCCCGGGAGGGTTAGGGTTAAGCTAGGGGGAGGGTTAGGATTAGGCACCCCCGGGGGGGACTTAGGGTTAGTCATTGCGATGGGAAAGTGCCGCTCCGCAATCCCTGGCCACGCATAGACCCTACTACTGGACATAGGAGACAGTAGATAGCCGGGACGTCCAGGAGGATCAGCGTAGACTGGGACAGACAGCAGGGATCAGAGCAGGCCAGGATGGAGAGGAGTCGTCAGCGAAGCGCAGGCTGGGACGGACACAGGCACAGCAGTCACCACAGGCGCCACTCTGCACATGCACTCCTGTGCATGACATGAACACCGCAATACTATAGGCACGAATCTCTGCCAGGGCTGAT
The DNA here is from genome assembly GCA_031769625.1 of Taudactylus pleione. Taxonomy (NCBI): domain Eukaryota; kingdom Metazoa; phylum Chordata; class Amphibia; order Anura; family Myobatrachidae; genus Taudactylus; species Taudactylus pleione. The sequence continues at coordinate 5,755,074 of JAUIMM010000188.1, forward strand.
GAGGATCTGCTTCCTCCCTCACTGCAAAATCCTGGTAGCCAGGCAGCAAAATTTGGTAGCCATGGCACCCTGGCCCCTGGGATTTATCGAGCCCTGGCTTAGTATATGTTACCCTAGTCTGGTGCACAATAGTGACATATGCCACGGCACACAGGGGTAAGGATGGGATCATGAGCGACAAGGGCTGTAGAGTTGGTAATAATATGTATTATGTAGCACAAATATTTTCTTTCAATTCTCAAAAATTGACACTACAGACACATTCTTAAATGTCCTATGCTATCTTTTCATTGTATTAAACATGGGAAAAGTGTCCATTTAGATCAGGACTCTCTGTAACCTTCCTGATGAATGGAAAACAATGATTTTTGTATATTAATGAAAATATCCTATTCTAAATGCATGTACCATACACGTATCACTGGTGATGGGCATATCGACAATAGTGATTGTGGGCAAATTAATGCCATAGTGGACCTAATGGTATGGTCTGCACCAAATCTTTTGAGTGTCACACTAAGGTGTTGTCATCCGCACATAAGTATTTCAGAACCGCAGAAGAAAAGGGGACAATGAAAATCGTGAGAGGGCTGCACACATGTTCATTTTGCTGCCCCCTAGTGGGTAACTTATTGGCACTGCTGTACTCAAACTTTTCTACAGTAAAAACAGCATTACTTATGTTACAGCTATTGATATCCGATATTAATGATGAAAATGTGGTCGCTGGTGAGACAATTTACAGTCATTCACCTCGGAATGGAGACTATAATTTTCCAAACTGAGGGACTGATTCAGTACGGATCGCTATTGCGATCGCGGTTGCATAATTGCACGCATGTCTGCTGCGAAAATATGCTAATGTTTACAACCTCTCAGCCAGCATAGAGACTCCCACTACCACTTTATCATATCTGTAATACCTTGCAGTCCTGCGTATACATCAGTAACATCGAAGTACATTGTGATTGCAGTGTGATCGCAATGCTATCCTCCGCAGTAGGTACCATCAGTCGATCTGCGTACACTGTTGCAATTGCGATCCATGCTGAATCAGGCCCTGAGTCATTGGGGCTGATTCTGAGATGGGAGTAAAGCAAAGAAAGGAAATAACTTTGCACCTGGAGAAACCATGATGCAATGCAAGGGGTGCAAATACATGTATTCAGTGGCGTAACTAGGGTATTTGGAGCCCAGGGCAAGGTGAAAAATGTGTCCCCCCCATATGCAGGAAAATGGGCGTGGCCACATGACACAAAGGGCGTGGTCATTGAAAAATGTCAACATGAGAAACTACCGTTTCTCGTCACTCTGGGAACATTCCTTTCTATTCCATATGCCCCCAGTAGGAGTGCACCTCTTGCAATGCCCACTGTAGTAGTGCCCCTTATGCAATGTCCCCAGTAGCAGTGCCCCTTATACAGTGCCCCAGTAGTGCCTCTTATACAGTGCCCCCAGAAGTGGCACTTATACAGTGCTCCCAGTAGTGGTGCCCTCTGTGCAGTGCCCCTTATATAGTGCCCCCAGCAGTGGTCCCCCCTATGCAGTGCCCCCCCCGTAGTGCCCCTTATACAGTGCCCCCAGTAGTGGTCCCCTCTATGCAGTGCCCCTTTTACAGTGCCCCCAGTAGTGCCTCATACAATTCCCCCAGTAGTGGTCCCCCCTATGCAGTGCCCTTAGTAGTGCCCCTTATACAGTGCCCCCATTAGTGCCCCCAGTAGTGGTCCCCCTTATGCAGTGTCCCCCTATGCAGTGCCCCCAGTAGTGGTTCACCTATGCAGTGCTCACCGCAGTGGTCCTTATACAGTGCCCCCAGTAGTGGTCGTCCGCTCCTCACAACGTCACTCCCATCACCCACTGCTGGAGCCGCAGTGAGCTCCAGCCCGGCTCCGGCCGTGGGTGCAGCAGCCAATGAGAGTCTGTCTGACTCTCATTGGCTGCTAAAACAAACACACCGCCAATGGGTACCAGGGGTGTATCTAGGGATCTGAGTGCCCCTGGCAAGGTAATGGACTGGCGCCCTCCTCCGCTCATAATTTCAGGAATTCCCACCCAGTAGTAGCCCCCCCTATGCAGTGCCCCCAGTAGTAGTCCCCCTATACAGTGCCCCCAGTAGTAGTCCACCCTATGCAGTGCCCCCAGTAGTAGTCCCCCTAAACAGTGCCCCCAGTAGTGGCCATCACCCCCCCACAACATGACCCCAATAGCGGCCCCCACAATACAGTGCCCCCAGTAGCATCCATCCCCCCCATAATGTGCCCCCAGTAGCAGCCCCCACAATACAGTGCCCCCAGTAGCGTCCATCCCCCCCCATAACATGCCCCCAGTAGTGGCCACCCCCTATACAGTGCTTCCTAGTAGCAACACTCTCCCACTGTGCTGTGCCAGAAAAAAAAATAACAACTTACCTGATCCCGGCTCCTGCCGATAACAGCCGCTGTCCACTCCTCCGGGCCTGCCCCGTGGACGCAGCAGCCGAGTCTGTCTGACTCTCATTGGCTGGTTGCTATAACAAAAAGACAGCCGCCGCTGTGTAGGGCAGACTTTTCTCACTGTGGTCTGCCCTACACTTAGGGCTTGGGGGACTAGCGGGGTAGTCCACCCATTGGCTGATGGTGGCACTGCCGGACAGTGCCCCCCCTTTGGCAGGCGCCCTTGGAGAGTGCCATCCAGGCCAATGGGTAGATACACCCCTGATGGGTACTACCCGGCGCCAGCGGCGGTTTGTTTGTTTTACTGTGTAGTGCGGAGCGCACTACACTAACTGGAACGGACCTGGACAGCGGCTGGCGGTGTCCACTCCCCCACGCCGCCGGTCCAATGGCGCCCAGGGCACGACCCCCGGCCGACCCTCCCTAGTTATGCCACTGCATGTATTGTTTTTGCATGCAGGGTAAATACTGGCTGCTTTTGCATGTAGCCCACATATGCTGGACACCTTTATTTTTATATTGCATTTTAGATTTTGGTTTGGACACGCTGCTCCCAAATCTAACTCTCTCTCTCTTTCTCTCTCTCTGCACATTTTACACCTGCTGCTCCCAGCTGCAGCGTAGCATGGTTTTACCAGGCGCACAGTTACTGTCTTTTTTTACTGCTCTGTTCCCAACTGAGGATCAGCCCCACTGGGTTGAAAACTACATAAAGGACATTTGTAAGACTGAATGTTATGTAAATGTTATACAAGGATGTTTGCTTACTTATCTACGCTCACCCGGAAGTTGAGGTAGACTCCAGATTTTTTGGGGGTATTCCCCCGCACCTCCTTCATCCTGCCCACTTCCTAGGGAAGAATTAAAATGTCAGCAAGTGTGGATGTTTGGAGCTGCCTGAACCATATCTAACAGTGATGTTTTAGTTGATATTCTGCATTAAGCGTATACGTTACCCAATGTACTTTGGGCCTGATTCAGAGCCGCTCATAAGTGGCCGCTCGTTTGCTCCGAGCGATGTTTTCCCAACTGCGCATGCGTACGGATCGCTATACGCATGCGCGAACCAGTCAGTGCGGTCGAAATTCATGTGCTCGCAAAATAGCGAATGCCTGATAATTTGAGAGACAGAAAGAGGCGTATGTGGGTGGTAACAGGGGAAGGTGCTTGAAAACGGGGAGTGGAGATCCGAACGCAGCTTAAAGGTCAAAACTGGCGTTTTATGGGTGTGCATAATTAATACAGCAGCGTCATTGACCACGTCACTGGGTTATTTTATAGCCAGAACTGCTCGCAAGATTGTGGTCGCAAAAACCAACCCCAAGAATAGCGAGCAGTTCATACCCTGGTCGATGTACTCGATTAATCTAATAAATAGCGGACATGAAGTAGGATGCGAGCGGCCAGGGGGCGTATTTTTCCAAAAAACGACCGCAAGTTTTGTTCGCTTGTTCAGACCTAGAGGCGTGAACAGACCGCAAAGAGCGAACGGTTAATTTGAATAGCCACCCCTATTTTCTGGACGAGCGAGCGCTAATTGCGTCCGGCTCTGAATCAGCCCTATGCTAGTATGTCATTCTATAGCACATTTAACACATCGCTACAAGGAAGTAACATATGAACTTGAATGTTTTAATAAGAAAGGTATTTCTAAAGTAAAACATTAAAACAAGAAAACACCTTCGCCAGGGCCGGCGCCAGGTCTACTAGCCCCCTGTGCAAGAAATTTTGGACCCCCCCATCCAACTATATCCATAATTAATACTCTTATTAACCAAAACAAATATTCTTAGTCTTTAATTAAACAAATTATTCCACAGAAGAGAATCAAAGTTCCCCAAAGGAAAAAAATAATACACACATTGGCCCACAAAGGAAAGAATACGCACCCATTGGTCCCCCTTGTGATTGCCACCCTGCACCCCATGGGGTACAGCCGCACCGCTGGAATGTCCCTCGAGCTGGCCCTGACCTTACTAAGATCATGGAACAGCTGAAATAGATTTCTGCGTTGTCTCCACATTAAGTAACTGCAATATTAAAAGGTTTTACTGATTAAGAAAACAATGAATATAATTGCCTAGTCTGGAACTCAGTAGCCAATCTTCACAACACTTTACTTTTTTTTGTTTGTTTTATAACCATGTCAAATTGTTAGGTTTATAAAGGGTAAAAACCACCTAAAATATATTTGTAGCCAATATTGCCCCTTTCTCTTAGCCAGCAGACCCGTAGGGTTCCATGACAGGGAACACAGTGGTTTGGGAGCTCTCACTGCCCTGCCAGCACAGCAATGGTTTATGACCTCACAATGACCACCAGAAAAAGAGGAAGGTCAAACACAGCTACGCCACTTTGTGACACTGGCATCCAGAGCCACCAAGAGATTGGCCAGTGCCACGGTACTGGTGGGGGCAATGCCAAGCGTGGGGTGCATGGCCACTGCATGTTGGGTGCCCCTGGCTGATGTGTGCTTGGCCATAGTTATGCCTTCCTGATAGGCTCTGTACCTGATGGCAACGAAAGGACCAAGCTATGACTTACTTAGGGGAAGACGTATTCAACCTTCTAAAGTTGACAAGTAGAGGTGGGTGCTTATATCAACCAATCAGGTTCCAGTTATAATTTATCTTCTACATTCTATAAAATGATAGCTACAATCTGATTAGTTACTATAAGCAGTGCCTCCACTTCTCCACATTTCCCCCTATACTGAGTAGCTCCTCTATAATAATCTGATATTTGCGAAACAATGTCCTTTTACCTACGTCACCTGTAAGATACATATATTTTGCAGAATTTTCCTTATTTAAAAACAGGGAAAGCCAGTATTTATTTTGCTTACAGGAAGTGAACATTGTACCGTATAAGTTTATCACATTGAGAACTTGATTGCATTTGCAGAATGATCCCTTTTGAACTAGAAATTCATAGACCTTTTGCAAAGGGGAATGTACTTATAAATGGGTCCTCCCCAAAGGATGTGATGTTTGACAGTCAACATAAACTCCTCTGATTTATGTCACAGAGAATCACCTCTGAGAACATCCGATGACTGACCACTATGGGGGTAATGTACCAAGCCTTGGTGAGAGATAAAATGTAGCAGTTGCCCAAGCCACCAATGAGCTTCTGTCATTTTAAAGTGCTGGATAAATGACAGTTAGAAGCTGGCTGATTGCTTTGGGCAACTTAAACACTTGATACATCTCCCCCTATATGAGAATATTGGTGTGACGACTTCTAGATTGAGAAAGCAATGGTTCATTGGTCTAGATTCTAGGTATTCAACATGCGGCACTCCAGCTTCTGCGGACTAACATCCCAGCATGCCCTGCCGCAGTTTTGCTATTAGGGCAGGCATTGACAGATGTACTGACACTAGGTTGTAGGTGATTGCACCTGGAGTCAAAGTGGGTGACAGTGCCTTGGCTAAGTACTGTATATAGGATGACGTTTGCCACCTTTTGCCTAAAACCGGTTAAGTGCTGTCCCCTGGATCCCACATAGGTGTAATACATATCCCAAAACAATCCAGACTTCTGTGACCTTGTGGTTTTTGGGTGTGACGTCCTAATTTTAGGGCACAGGCTGGCCTACACTTACCTGATAGCTTCCTTTAGAATACAGAGTGCCAGGCTTGACAGTGGTTGGGTTCTAGGTAGCCGCTTGCAAACTTAGGCCCTCATTCAGACCCACTCGCAAGCGCGGTGTGTGCAATGCACGTGCGCGAGCCCCGGAGTGAGTGAGAAATTCACTCGCTTCGGGGCCCACTACAAACGGGGCGTCTGTCGATGATCGATAGCTCGCCCCATTTTGTAGGCGGGGAGGGGGCGGTGGGTGGACAAACAGAGGCGTTCCTGAAGGAACGCCTGCCGTTTGTGGGTGGCCCTACTGACATCACATTTGAGCAGGAAGCTCACTGAGGCTTGCGGCAGACGAGACCCTACCACAAGGGTCTCGTCGCAAGCCCAATGGTCACGATAATCGCAACCATCACCTGGCTGCTCGGAAAAGCTGTCGGTGGCCACCCACAGCTTAGCGAGCGGCCAGGAGGCCGGTTTAAAAAATAAAAAGTGGCTGCCCTCATTCAGTGCGAGCGCTCGCTTTTTGCGAGCGCCTCTGAATGAGGTCCATACTGCAGGAGACCAACATATTCCACATTAATAAAACTACGGTGTTGCTGAATAAGATAAAACATCCAAATTCTAGGAACAAGAACAATTACACCGTTTATATTGATGTTACTGGCGCAACTGTAAATTCCTGCGGCTGTGGGGACCCGTGTATAACGCCACATCACATTGTTTGTTACCTTAATGCAGGGTTGCATCTGGACGTTGCGTCCTTGGAATGTAGGCACAAGGCTTTGTATGCTGTGTAGAATAAAAATTAAATTAAACAATGTCAAATTCCCTTACCATTGTACAGTACTTATGGCATTACATCCAAGCTACTCTTAGCAATGTAAATGTATAACATTTGCAGCTGATTATACAGTTAGGCAATGGGATTACAGTACAAAAGGAGCAGCATAATCCGTTACACACAATGAAACGTGGAGCTTTGTTTTGGGTTAAGTGGCTGACACGTTTCATTTTAGTTGCTATCTTTGATATTGGAACGCATGACTTTCTACTTTAGTCTTTAATGAGCACCATAAGGGTAATTCTGAAAAGCACAAAGTGTGTTGAATGCTCATTAGACACTTGTGCGTCTGGTTCATGTGTAGAGAACGTAGGCGCATTTAGGAAAATGTTCCCAGTTTAACAGGGAGCCAGAATTTGTCACCTGCAATTGGACTTCATTTTTAGATGTTGGTTTATAGTTACATTCCATCAGGCGGCTCCTGTGCTTTCCAGAAGTGCTTTATACGGGGGAAGCTAATTTCAGACGCATTTCAAGCAATGTAATAAACAATATTCAAATGTACAATAGTGACACATGTAATAAACCTGATCTCCCCTGACCTGATTCATTTAAGACGTGATCCTGGAACAAGCGGTATATTACACAAATATTTTTTGACATTAACAAAGCAGATGGCTGTACAGTGCTTGTAGCCTGGAGATTTTTTTCAATTCTTTCTGTCATTTATTTCCAGCTGGACCAACAAACCGGTGTAAGTTTTCATGGGGAGTTTAAAATCCTGAATTGGGGCTCTGACCCATGTACTGTATAGCAGGTAAATGGGTAAAATTATAAATGCAGTGTACGAATATTTTTCCAGGTTCTAAAGAGACCCTGTAAGTTATGTTTTCTCTAATAGAAGGTCAGGATTGTGCATCATGTGGGTTCAACCCACAAATGAGGTCCTATAATCTGTATTTTTTTGGTGGTGCCTTGACTATAAGATCAGGGGCATTTTAAGAGAGGAGATGGCCTGTGTGAAGGCTCAGTGCGGACCCCCTCCATTGCCCGGCAGTGCAGCGGCGGCCGCGGGTGCAGTAGATTCTGGCTAACTGCCAGAATCAACTGCGCATATGCGAGTCACCGGGAAAATGGTCGTCACCATTTTCCCAGTGATTTTTGTTGGGAGCAGCACTCTGGAGGCAATGGACAGGTAAGTATAAAGACTATAATGGATGCAGGGCATGCGGTGTGGCCCCCCCCTGGATTTAGGGGCCCATGTGCATTGCACACCCTGCACCCATTATAGATATGCCCCTGTGTAAGATATGGAAAAGATTCTATTGCAGATTGCCTCTTTTGGGGTTCTAGAAACATGTCGTGCTGACATGTGCGTTCCCATAACAACAGTATATTACATTACAATGGTGCACTGACACTTGAGTCCCATAACAATGGCATGTTGACATTTGAGGTCCCTTAACAATGGCGCACTGGCACTTGGGGTCCAAAAAGCAATGGCATGTTGTTGACACTAGAGGTGCAATGACAGTGGTGCGCTGGCACCAGGGGTCCCATAACAACAGCATGTTAACACTTGAGGTGCCATAACAATGGTGTGCTGGCATTTGGGGACCCTTAACAACGATATGTTGAGTTCCCAGAACAAAAACACACTGTAATGGTGTGTGCAACTTGTTTACAGTTTTCTTGCATTAGCTAATGAATCCCAGTGTCTGGAGGCCACACACGGGCATCAGTAATTGGGATCAGTGGAACACAGATGGTCTACTAATTTAGTACACCAATAAAACCCTCTGAATGTAATAGTAAGAAGAAGATGGTGGGTCACTGAGTTCTCTATCTCTGCTGGGGATTTCTTAGATAGTTGCCAGTTTATAGCCCCAACAGAGGTTTAAGAGACATCACCTCTAACACAAAAGCTTGAGCACCATCTGATATTCCTAAAGCTGGCTTGCACCACACCTGCGCTTGGTACCTTTCTCCTATAAGTAGAGATAAGCGGTTAGATTTTGCTGAAAACTGAATACACCTTGAACTTTGGAGTTCTGGGTAGAACCCAGTCATGGCTCAGGTCTTCTCGCCAAGTTCAGAACTATAAAAACCGGATCTCGCGTATTTTGGATCGCATTTAAGTCCCTCCCTAGTGATTTCAGGTGCTGTGAGGTGGTCAAAATGGACTGGAAATGAATGTTGTTGATGTTAATAATACTAAAGGAACCAAAACAGTTCCAAGTTACATTTTAGCTGTTTTTATAATTTTTTTAAGAAATCCAAAACCAAACCAAAACACTTGAGGGTTGTTTTGCACACACCTCTACTTATAAGTCCTAGAGACGTTTACACAGGGCCGCAACTGGGGGGGCTAGAGGTGCACGTGCACCGGGTGCCGGAATGCAGGGAGTGAAAAAGGGATGACTGACTCACGGTGGCTTGGGGGCTGCAATGTCAGAAAATGGCCATCCAAAAAAGTCCGCCACCAAGGAGGAAACAGATGCTAGAGGTCCTTACTGGACCTCTAGTGTCTGTCTCCTCCTTGGCGGCGGCTATTTTTGGATGGTCATTTTCAGCAGATTCCATGCGGACTAGCCGTCTGCATGGACTCTGCTGAAAACGGGCATCCAAAAATGGCCGCCGCCGAGCAGGAGACAGACACTAGAGGTCCTACTGGACCTCTAGTATCTGTTAGGCCAGCGCAAGTGCCGGGAGAAGATGCTGAAAGCTGCATCTTCTCCCATGAAACCCCCTGGCAACGAGCATAAACCCCATGGCAACAATCATAAACCCCATGGCAACGAGCATGTAACCCTTGACAACAAGCATAAACCCCATATCAATGAGCATAAACCACATAGCAACGAGCATGAATCCTCCTGGCAAGGAGCATGAAACCCCATGGCAACGAGCATAAACTCCATGGCAACGAGCATCAACCCCATGGCAAGGAGCATGTAACCCCTGGCAACAAGCATAAACCCCATAGCAATGAGCATAAAACCCCTGACAACGAGCAGGTAATTTTAAAGTAATTAGAAGCCTTACTGTGGGGCATAAAATGGTGTCGGGCAAATATGTAAGTGGCACTTTGGTAATAGGCATTATAGTGTGTGGCATAATGTATAATGGGCATTATGGTGTGTGGAATAATGTAAGTCACTATACCAGGGACGTTTGACTAGTGCACTTCCTTATGGAGGAGCAAAGACAAAATCCAGGTACAGGAAGGGAGGGGGCACAAAATTGCTACCTTGCACCGGGTGACAGATATCCTAGTTTCGGCCCTGGTTTACAGAACACATGGGCCTATTTGTTATCACAGAGATAAATTGTCTGAAACCTAACATTGTTTCTCGCTGCTATCTGTGATAATTTGGGAATGTATTTCATGGCTATTTATCTATGCCCCCACCCCTACCCGAGCTGGAACAGTTGCGCCAAAAAGCAGCAGTTCCAGCGCATCCTAAAACCTTTTACTAATGAAAACGCATAAGTTTACACTGCTGGGTTCCGTCTCAGCAGTGTTACTGCGCCACGCACGTGTACTGAGTGAGCTGGAGGAGGGCAGAGGGATATAAATGGATCCCACTCCACACACACTTTTTTCCCATTGGAAAGTGATATGAAGATGGCATATTCAGTGCATACTGTGTATGGCGGTGGAGGTGTGGCGACACTGACAGTAACGCAGGAGATATCTGTGTCATCTACTGCGCTATAGGCAGAGCAGTTTCTAGGGTCTGAGGCTCCCAGTGCAAGCAGTCAAAATGCGCCCCCCACCAATAAGCAGTAATATTGTGGAGTGGGCGTGGCCTCATCGTGAGGGGGTGTGGTATCACAGTAAGGGACCGTGGTCTCGAAAGACCACAGAATGTCAGCCGCTGTGACTACTGAGCCCAGGGGTGGCTAACCTGTCAAAGGCAAAGCGCTGAAAAATATATGTAGTTAAACTACAGACTGACAGCATGCACGCGCTCAAAAAGTGGGGTGTGGCCTAGCTGCCACAAGCCCATGCCACATTTGTATGTGCATGCCTTTGGGAGCCCCCCTCCCTTGCCATTCCAGCCCGACAGGTCTTAGGCTTCCCTCCCACTGGCTCTCAGGCAAAAGTGCCCATTATGTAGTGCCCCCTGTAGTTGTCCCCATATGCAGTGTCCCCTGTATTTGTGCCCCTTATGCAGTGCCCCCTGTATTTATGCGCTTATGCAGTGCCCATAGTGGTAGTGCAATTTATGCAGAGCCCACAGTAGTGGTGCCCTTTATGCAGTGCACCCTGTAGTAGTGCCCCCAGGAGTGATGCCCCCATTAATAGTGCCCCCTGTAGTCATGTCCCCTGTAGTCATGTCCTCTGTAGTAATGCCCCCGTTGTAGTGCCTCTATCAGTAATGCCCCTGTAGTAATGCCCCCTATAGTAATGGTCCCTGTAGTAGTGTCCCAGTAGTAGTGTCCCCAGTTGTATTGACCCCAATAGTAATGCCCCCTGTAGTAGTGTCCCCTGTATAAATTCTCCAGTATTAATGCCCCTGTATTAGTTCCCCCAAAAGTAGTGCTCCCTCTGTAGTAGTGCCCCAACTAGTAAAGCCCCAAGTAGTAGTGACCCCAGAGTAATGCCACCAGTAGTAGTGTGAGTAATGTCCCCAGTAGTGGTGCCTCCTAAGCAATACCCCCAGTAGAAGTGCCCCCAAGTAATGTCCCCAGTAGTAGTGCCCAGGTGCCCCCAGTAGTAGTGCCTCCCCCAGTAGAAGTGCCCCCCTTGTAATGTCCCTAGTAGTAGTGCCCAGGTGCCCGCAGTAGTAGTGCCTCCCCCAGTAGAAGTGGCCCCCTTGTAATGTCCCTAGTAGTAGTGCCCAGGTGCCCCCAGTAGTAGTGTCTCCCCCAGTAGAAGTGCCCCCCTTGTAATGTCCCTAGTAGTAGTGCCCAGGTGCCCGCAGTAGTAGTGTCTCCCCCAGTAGAAGTGCCCCCCTTGCAATGTCCCTAGTAGTAGTGCCCAGGTGCCCCCAGTAGTAGTGTCTCCCCCAGTAGAAGTGACCCCCTTGTAATGTCCCTAGTAGTAGTGCCCAGGTGGCCCCAGTAGTAGTGTCTCCCCCAGTAGAAGTGCCCCCCTTGTAATGTCCCTAGTAGTAGTGCCCAGGTGCCCCCAGTAGTAGTGTCTCCCCCAGTAGAAGTGCCCCCCTTGTAATGTCCCTAGTAGTAGTGCCCAGGTGGCCCCAGTAGTAGTGCCTCCCCCTATAGAAGTGCCCCCCTTGTGTGGTACCCCTCGAGTGTTGCTGTCCAGTTGATATACAGTTGAAATGTAGTGTCAATTCACATATGTACACAGGTTTAATGTAATACACAAGTAAATGGTGGTATATTGGGGTGTAGTGATTTCTTACCACTTCTCTGTCTTTGGATGGTTCGGATTCCAACTGGAAGGTATTAGATACAGGCAAATGGAAGTACTCACAAAGAGTATTTATTTAACGGTGCTTAGGTGGTAAAGGCAATTTCTCTCAATAACATAAAGGAACAATTTGGTACAGTAGAGAACACATCAACAAAATACATTACATTACAATACATACATGAGAAATTGAATACAATCAATACACTCTGGGCCTGATTCAGAGCCGGACACTCTGACCAGAGCGCTCGCTCTGAATCAGGGCCCTCCTACTTAAAAATGGAGCGGCCTCTTGGACGCTCGCATAGTTGTGGGTGACCACCCACAGCTTATGCGAGCGTCCATGATGATAGTCGCGATGGTCTAGACCATCGCGACCATCGGGCTTGCGACGAGACCCTGCAGTAGGGTCTCGGTGACCGCAAGCCCTGGAGTGATTTTGGTTCTATCAGAGCCAAAATCACTCCCACTGACATCACTAGTGATGTCAATGGGGCCGGACCCAGACGGTACGCCTCCATCTGGCAGCCACGCCCCCGGCACGCCCACCAAAGGGGGCGTGCTGTCACTCACCATCGACAGCACGCCCCCTTTGGTGCGAGACCCGGAGCGACAGCTTGGCTGTCGCTATCCGGGTCTCGCGCATGCACACAACGGGGCTCCCTCCGTCGTGCGCATGTGCATTTGGGTACCATCGACCCGCTTGCGAGCGTCCTGTGCTCGCGAGCGGGTCTGAATGAGACCCTCTGTTGCCAGCGAGATTTTATTAACCTGGAACACTTCTTTCTTCAAACTGGAAACAAGAGGGGGTTAATTCACTTATATAATACACAAAATGCAATTCCCATTGTTAGCGACAATTGAAATTACTGGTCCTTAACCCAGTCAGTATTCCCTTATTTTTATTGCATGCATATTACCACACTTGTAATGTCCCCAGTAGTAGTACCCGGGTGCCCCCAGTGGTAGTGCCTCCCCCAGTAGACATGCCCTCCCAAGTATTGTCCCTAGTAAAAGCCGGCTGCACAAAAAAAAAATACACTAATACTTACCTTAAGCCCCACTCCGCCGTCCGCTCGCCTGCTCCTCTGCACTATGGGAAAGACGTCATGACGTCTCTCCCATAGTGCACACTGCGGGAGCCGGAAGCCAGAGCTCCAACCTCCGGCTCCAGCTGCTTTGCGGTGATGGGACGTGGGGGGACACCGGGCGCCATCTGGTAACTGAATCTCAGCGGGTGCCCGGAAGTTCTCATGCTGTTTCTACAGCAGGGGTCGGAGGCGGCGTGCCCGGTGCGATTGCATGGGTCGCCTGCCCCTAGAAATGGCCCTGGCTATAGGCTTAATAAATAATTAATGATAACCAGTGGCGGGCTGGGCCAGGGGGGCAGGGTGCCATGTGTCCCCCGGGCCGCAGCGTCATGTGGGCCGCTGGCAGTCTGTGTCACTGTGACACAGACTGCACCGCGTGTGTAGCGCTGACCTGACGGAGTTCGGTCAGCGCTACACAAGTGACAAACACACAGCCGCCGGTTTTGATCAGCAGCCAATGAGAGTCTGTCAGACTCTCATTAGCTGCAGCTGCGCCCACTGCAAGAGCCGCACCATCTTCCAGCTCCCGCAGTGGGCAATGGGCGAGGCTTCTTGATGTCATGACGTCTCTCCCATAATGCAGAGCTTCCCGGCCCGGGAAGGACAGACGGAGGAGCGGATGGCGACGGCGGAAGCGGGGATTCAGGTAAATGTTTTTTTTTTATTACGTGTGTCTACTGGGGGAGGGGAGGGCACTACAAGGGGGGGGCTACTACTACTGGGGGCACTACAAGGGGGGAACCACTACTGGAGGCAATGCAAGGGGGGGACTACTACTACTGGGGCAATACAGGGGGGGGACTAATACTACTGGGGGCAATACAAGGGGGGGACTACTACTACTGGGGCACTACAAGGGGGGGACTACTACTGGGGGCACTACAAGGGGGTAACCACTACTGGAGGCACTGCAAGGGGGGGACTACTACTACTGGGGGCAATACAATGTGGGGACTACTACTACTGGGGGCACTACAAGGGGTGGGACTACTACTACTGGGGGCACTACAAAGCGGGATCCACTACTGGGGGCACTACAAGGGGGGGACTACTACTACTGGGGGCACTACAAGGGGCGGGACTACTACTACTGGGGGCACTACAAAGCGGAATCCACTACTGGGGGCACTACAAGAGGGAGGGACTACTACTGGGGGCACTACAAGAGGGAAACCACTACCTGCGGCACTACAAGGGGGAGATCACTACTGGGGCACTACAAGGGGGGGCACTACAAGGTGGAGGGGAGTGTCCAGGATCAGTGACGACAAACAAGGGTTACCACTATTGGGGGCACTGCATGGGGTGTGGACTGCTACTGGGGGCACTATATAAAGGGCACTGCATAGGGGGTACCACTACTGGGGGCACTATATAAGGGGCTTACTACTGGGGGCAAGGGGCACTGCACAGGGGGGACCACTACTGGGGGCACTGTATAAGGGGCACTGCATAGGGGGGATCACTACTGGGGGCACTACTGGAGGCCTGCATAAGGGGGTCCTCTCCTGGGGCACAGGGGGGCACTGCATATGGGCACCACGACGGGGCTGCCCCGAATCTTTATTTTTACTTTACATTTATCCCATATGGACTTGCCTCTTCCCTGGAACACTTGGGGGGGGGCACCGTAGCACACACGTTCTTCGGGCACCCTGACTACACGCTACTCCTCTGCCAGGGCCGCCTGCATGCATTTGCCCCCCAGGCTAAAAGTTGCCAGCCAGCCCCTGATGATAACCATGCGGAAATCTGTGAGCCTCAGTTTGCCTCTACAGCCACCTACTGATTACATGTAACATTGCAACTGCTTCCGCTGTACATCTCCACCACCGACACAGTAAAGGCCCCCATACACGGTATGATTTTTTTATACATTTTCGATCAATTGGAACGATCAATCATTTAAAAAGTGCCATGTCGGAGGATGATCACGAGGCCGATGCGCGCTGCCGCTGATCGTGGTCGCTGATCTCTTGAACCTGCAGAAAGATATCGACTTATCTTTCACGTTTTTGCACACATCGGTCCGTATGTATGCACAATAAATGATGCGATGGATGATGGACGATTTGTCGTCACTGATCCTGGACACTCCCCTCCACCATTTTGTGCCAGCCGACGGAGAGACAGAGGGCCAAAACTCGTTTTGTATGATAATGGTGCTCCAGCCAATCAGCTCCCAACTGTCATCTGTTTGAAAAATAACAGTTGGGAGCTGATTGGCTGGAGCACCATTTATCATACGCAACGAGCAGGGGCGTATCTATAATGGGTGCAGGGTGTGCGGAGAACACGGGCCCCTGGGACCAGGGCACTGCACACCCTGCACCCATAATATTACTTACCTCTCCGGAGTACCACATCAGCGAGGGGGTCCGGTGCTGTAAAACGGCTGTAAAATGGCGGCGCCGGCCATTTTCCCATTGTTTGTGCATGCGCAGTACAGGGAAAATGGGCGCTGCGGCCATTTTCCCATTGACCTGTGCATATATTACAGACTCTGCGCACACTCTAGTGTCCAGAGTCTATAACTCTGGCGCTGGCTGCATAAGTCCCGTCCCGTTGGTGTACACTGCAGTAAGTTGCCCGGGTTTGTAGATGCTAGTACTGACTTTAAATTGTCACAATTAAGTTTCCTTCTCTTGCAATAAGTTAGATTGACCAAGATGAACTCGTTGCTGTGAGAACTGTCTCTCCTTATTAATCCTGGCAATTGGAGTGGTTAATTTATTATAATTTAAGCAGGGAAATGAGTGGTCAGCTACACTTCCAGAAGATACCTATGTTGCAATTTAACCTTCAGTGCTTTTGTTGTAGATTGGTATATGCAGTTAGACTTAGGGCCTGATTCAGACCCAGTCGCAAGCGCTGAGCGCTCGCAACCGGGTCGATGTTTGCCCACTGGGCATGCGCACAACGGAGCCGGCTCCATCGTGCTCATGGGCGAGACCCTGCTAGCGACGGGTACTCCGTCGCTCTGGGTCTCACCCCGTTTGGTAGGCGTGACCGGGTGGTGGCTTCACAAACGGAGGCATTCCCAAGCGAACGCCTGCCGTTTGTGGGTGGCCCCACTGACATCACTAGTGATGTCAGTGGGAGAGCTTCCGTCTCTATTAGAGCCAGAAGCTCTCTGGGGCTTGCGGCCACGAGACCCTATCACAAGGGTCTCGTCGCAAGCCCGATGGTCGCGATGGTCTTGACCGGGCGTTTCAGGTACCAGCAGCGCGACCGGGTCTGTCTCTCACTCCATTCCCTCAGGGGACAACTGTGCAATCCCCGTGTGTACCGGGCCCTTTTTTTCCCAGAATCGGACCCTCGAGCACACCCGAGCTCATTTCTCCTGCTCTCCAACGTATATCAAGGGTATTTTCGTCCAACATTTAAAACTCCATGGAGCAGTCCTGCCCTCGTGCCCCTGAGCATCCCAGGGCCCTTCTGTCCAGAACGTACCATCATTTCCCTTTTACAGGGACAGTTCATACAGTCCTTTATTGACAATTTACACTGTTTACCAGCATTTTTCACTTTACAACAAGGCATATGCATACATACATATATTGAGGCGGAATCGGTTCGATTCCCGGCAGCGCCTGGCCGACCACGGCAGAGTTCCCGGCAGCGGAAGCCTGACACTCCCCCCCCCCCCGCACAGACAGAGGAGACTGCAGCTGGCTTCACTGCAGCCCAGCACACAGCAGAGCAGGGAGAGAGGCTGCTGACAGGTAAGAGGGAGGAGGGGGTGCAGCGACAGACCAGGGCACCCCACTAGGCCCCTCCATAACTAGTACCTACTCCCCCCCTCTTAGCACCCCTGCTCAAGGAACACCCCAAGGGCTCTGCTTCTCAAGATTCTACCTAATTCAATGATCTCCTGAAAAACTTAACTGCTGCATACCAGACAGAACTCATGGCGGCATCGGTATCGGCATCAGTATATCGATATTTATGCTCCAGATACTATGTAACCAACTTGGGCCCGTGTTCAATTTGAGGCGAAAAGTCCAGACTTTTTGCCTGCTGGACTTTTCTCCCCCTTCGACTGTTTTCCAGGCGGAAAAGTATTGCGCACGTGCCCCAATATTCCCCGTATTCAATTACAAAGGACGCGTAAACGGGACTCTGCAAAACTGCAAGAGGCAAAAAAAATTGGGAATTTTTTGGAAAACATCCTGGCAACCCCTAAAAGATGTCCAGACAGGGGGGATCACTATGGGTACCCCCGTTTTTGCCTGCTGAAGGGAAGTTGGGTTTTGAAATAGCCGCGGCAGGTGCATAAATGCGCCTGGAAGAAGGTGGTGAAGAATAGCACTTAGCTTTTTTTGGGGGGGGGAATAACTATGCCCATCAAATTTGGGGTACATGAAAGTGGGTGCAAGCATATTTTTAAGTCCCTAAAATGATTTTTTTAAAATTCTTTAAAAATGTACCTGCCGCTACTCCCCGCAATGATAAAAACACCTGCCGCATACTTTGGAGCCCCTCTGGATTTAATTCCCAGGGGTGCAGGCAATTTTTTTAAGCCTGCACCCCTAAACCCCAATTCTGCACTATTTTTAGCCAGCTAAACACTGGAGAAAAATTATCCCCATTTTTTTACAAAGACTTCACACCGGCGAAAAGTCTTTGTAATTGAATACAGGGATAATTACAATATAAGCGAAAATGACGTCATCGGCGATAAATTTTCACCGATAACGGAATTTTGCCTATAATTGAATAACGGGCCTTGGTTCCATACAGCAGACAGAACAGTGGGGTCTATGTACTAAGCCTTGGATGGAGATAAAGTGAACGGTGATAAAGTACCAACCAACCAGCTCCCAACTGTCATTTTTCAAACATATAACCTGTAAAGTGACAGTTAGGAGCTTATTGGCTGGTACTTTATCTCCGTTCACTTTATCTCTCTCCAGGGCTTAGTAAATAGACCCCAGTGTGTATCTCCAGAATCCGATCTGCTGCCTGCATCTGCGCTCCTGTCAGCTGGACCTCTGCAAGCTGCTGCCTTTGGGTCTCATTCATTATCAGAGCAATTACGTGTAGTGGCATGTCATATTGCAGATTCATGGAAGAAATCCAAGCCTCCTACAATGGTGTTTACCAGTATGTGGCTCATTTATCTAGTGATATATATATTCAGTTCTACTCGATTCTATTCGCCAAATTAGCGCAAGTTCGGATTTATCTTATTAGCTATAAAAAACACGTGACAGCCGATAGCCAATAAGATACGGTCTTCAAATCCGAACGTAACCAAGTAGAACCGAACCTGCACATCTCTAGTTATATATAATACCACGCACAGTAAGACTTTCCTCTAGTCTCCAATTCTTCAAGCGTTCCCTGAAAACTCACCTCTTCAGGCAAGCTTACCAGATTCCAAAACGGCCCACATAACCTTCATAGCTTCCATATCTAATTACATCCCCTTTCACAGTCCTCACATAACCTCACACATTGTCTTTCTTTCACATCCTCCTGATATTTGGTCAACATTCCCGTGTGACTGGATCATGCAGCCCACCAAGAAACTCTCCATTCTGGCTGGACCAATATATAGCACCTATCCTTGTGTATTAATGCCTATTTCCTTATAGATTGTAAGCTTACGAGCAGGGCCTTCCTACCTATATATCTGTGTGTTACTACCCAGTTTTGTTGTATTTATGTTTCCAATTGTAAAGCGCAACGGAATATGCTGCGCTATATAAGAAACTGTTAATAAATAAATATATAACCAGCATTCTGAGGAAGTAGTCCAGAACTTTTCTTAAAGTTTGTGCTCCCTGATCCTTCTTCCACAACAAATTGTTGTAAAAATTCTTCCAGGGGAGCCTGCACTCAAGCCAGAAGACTTGTCAGCTCTCCTCGCCTCCCTCAAAACCCACCCGAGGGGACCCCCCCCCCTGTAGCTCCCACCTAGTCCTCTTTTTATTGCCCCTTTCTGATAGCCAATCTTCTACAAGCAAAACTTGTCATTGTTTGCATATCTCCTCTGTTTCGTCTATTACTCACTTTATGGATTATTTTATGACTGTTTTGTGTGTAGCTAATCACTATGCCTAAAGGCTGTGGCTTTGTCTCTGTTACAGTTTGTTTATTATAGTTTATTTAATGTTTCTGTCTGCTGTGATGTTGTCTACAATGTTCTCAATAATTAGGGATTTGTTTTCTACAATAACTATCTAGGCATTTGCCATTTTTCTAAATAGACATTTATTTCAATCTTTTTCTCCATTTGTTGTAGTTGACGAGCATTTGGAGCACATGTGCGTTTATATTTCTAATTGGTCAGAGCCCAACAACCAGTCAACATCTCCACTCAAATGGGAGAGCATCAGCCAGCAGCTTGATAGACAGGTTCACCCACCTAGCTGTGGTCCCGTCCCTAGTTATATGGCTAGAACTAGCTCTGCCTTCATCAGCCTCCTTTTCCATTTAAAATTCAATAAGCATGTATTGTTAGCATCACAGAGCATTCTGCCAAATTTTATATATAACATTAAATTCTATTTAATTATAGACCTAAGAAAAGTGTTTATATTTTAAAGAAATTTTCTTTATTTTGGGAATCTCAGGAACTAACGCATGTGCATGGAGTTTGTATGTTCTCTACATGCTGGAATAGTGTTTCTCCCAAACTTGGGGGAAAAAAACGCTGGCTCTGGTGTGTCGGAGAAAGGACTGTTATTCTGTCAGATTTCTGTGCCTGAAAATGCTTGTCTGCTGCCTGCCCTGACCCTTGGCTTAGACTACCAGTAAGGGTGACATTTAATTAGACGAAAGTTGCCTAAACGACAATTATGGTAGGCTGATCTCTTCTAGCACTTCATAAGCTACAGCAGAAGTTAGTCTCCGAGACATGTTTCGCAAAGCCACCAATCGCTGTTCTTGTGGTGATCATGTCTAACTGAATTTGACCCTTAATGTCCCTTTCACTTACTTGTTTTTACATTCTGGTTCAGTGCTTTGTTTTTAAAACTTTCCTTTAGCCAGCCTTTTAGATTGTGATTTGGTACATGCCAGTTTGCCTGAAGCCTGGTTTCCTAAGCTCCCTATTTGTAAACATCTTTAACCAGGACACAATACCTAGGGGCTACGAGTTATGCTCATTTTGCTTCAACGTTAAATGGAGGCACTAGCCTGGTTACTGAGCTTTTGAAAGGGTTGTATCTATCTAGTTTCCAGTGGTATCTGGGCTTCATAAGTGTTGGAAGGTCACCTTTGGCAGTCAGGATTAGCCCCGTCTCAAAATGAAAGCTCAGATACTTTAATCTCAGTTACATTGTACGTACTTTCTACCAACACCATTCACAGCGCCGGCTTTGCAAGTACGGTGGTCCATGAGATGTGGTTTAAAAAGTTATATGAAAGTCACTGTGATTCAGCTGGTCCCAAGATCCATTTAGTAGTATTTTTAAAGATTGTTTTGTAACAAATACATTCTTTTTCAATGCCATGAAAACAGAGATAGGAGCTTCACAGAAATGGGGACCTCAATACTTTGCTTATGAAAAGGTAAGGTTCACTTGTGCCCAAAGGGTTGGCTCTAGGAGGACATTTATAAAATCTCTCTGTAGAGGCTTTGTACATGTTACCCATGTTTGCCAATGTAGTTTCAGCAGCTCCAATTCTATAATCTCCCGGAGAACACTTTTCATAAAGATGTAATATCTTCACCACGCTTCTTTTTATAAATGTACCCAGTATTCCCAAATCATAGGCTATTTTGGAATTTTTGGATGATCTTTCGCAAAACGTCCCCATAATATAGAAAATATAACTTTTTATTGCCAAATAAGATTTTTTTTCTTCTATAAAATAATAGGTAGTAGCTGAGTTGTTGCTATGGCAACTTCTCCACTCTTTAGAAGATTTGATGCATTTCCCCCTATACAGGGGAGTTTCTAGAGAGGAGGGGGCCCGTGTGCAGTCTCCGACATGGGCCCCCTCCTCTCTGCCCGGCGGCCGGCAGCGCACTGGGCTGTGCGCGGCCAGCGCCGGAGTTATAGACTCTGGGCACTAGAGTGTGCCCAGAGTCTACAGTGTATGCACAGGACACCGGGAAAATGGCCGCGGCGGCCATTTTACAGTCCTTTTACAGAGCTGGGTGCCCGCGCCGACGTTTGACTCCGGAGAGGTAAGTAATATTATGGGTGCAGGGGGTGTGGTGCGGGACCCCCTGGACCCAGGGGCCCGTGTTCCCCGCACACACTGCACCCATTATAGATACGCCCCTGCTCCTATAGTCTGTAGGCTACAATGGCCTATGCTACTGGGTGCCAGCTTAATTTTTCCGAATTTGCAAATTGCACAATTGTAAAGTCCCCGACTGCTTTACAATTGAAAATAGAGGGCCTCTCTCAGATTTATGTATCCTGAATTGCCCGCTACAAAATAAAAATGTTTTCAGAGAATTAATGGAAGTTATTACTTTATTAAATAGGATCATTTGTGAGTTAATACCCAGAATGCAGACGCATAACATTGCACTGATTAGGGGGGGGAGGGGATATTCACCACTATTTCACAAGATAGAGCCTTATTCCTAAATCCAAGTTGAAGGGAGGACATTTATAAATTAGGTTCTTCCTGGCGGCACATGTTCACTTGAATCCAATAAAAATATAAGCGTTCAGTTATTCTCTTGTTTGATTATTTGCTACAGATTTATAGGCTAAAAGTATTTGAACAATCTTTTATAATGATATAATAGAAGCAAGAGTAAGAATGCGATGTCAACATGAAAACCATTATATTAATAAGTGGATAGGGAATAGATATCTGAATCGCAGTGATAGTTATTTCCCATGCCACCGGATTGCTAATAAGATGACTTGGCAAATTCTCGAAAGTTATCATTTTAATTACTGTGATTCATTTTCAGACATTTGACTTCTCGTGACAGATGCAAATTATTACTTAAGTCGATGGGAGGGTCTGCGGAGCTTAAATCATTTCTGTATAGCGGCACCACACTGTCTGCAAAGGCTAAATGTGGGAGAGTCACAGCATGTCTTAGTAAATTGGTGCATTGCTGGAAGGAGTTCTAAACCCACTGGGGCTGCATACCTGTGTTGTATATTAAAGGGCAGAGAAACCTTAAAAAATGTAGACAATCAGATATGAATGTTGGAGATAAAATACATAGGCCCTGATTCAGAGGCGCACGCTATTTGCGAGCGCACGCTCTGAATCAGGGCATTTTTTTTTAAAAAACCTGGCCTCTAGGCCGCTCGCTAAGCTGTGGGGGACCACCCAGAGCTTTAGCGGGCGGCCTTGCGATGGTCGCGATTATCGTGTCCATTGGGCTTATGAGAAGACCCTTGTGGTAGGGTCTCAGGTCTCGCAAGCCCCAGTGGACTTCCTGCTCTAATAGAGCAGGAAGTCCACTACAGGCACGAGTGATGTCAGTAGGGCCGCCCACAAACAGAAGGTGTTCCTTCGGGAACGCCTCTGTTTGTCCAGCCACCCCCCCTACCCGCCTACAAAATGGGGCGAGCTGTCACTCAACCAGGACAGCCGCCCCATCTTGTAGCGAGCCCTGGAGCGAGTGCAGTTCCATCGACCCGCTTGCGAGCGCTATGCACTCACGAGCGGGTCTGAATCAGGCCCATTGTTCAATGTTTAGCTGATATTGCAGCAAGTAACACTCCTGAAAAGACAATCTCTACACCCCTTTAAATAATTTCAATAATGATATTACTCCACAAAGTAAAATCTAACTTTTTGCGCTACTCATCAGAACTAGGCATACTGTTAATTGCCAAAAAATTTGAGATTTGCGCCAACCCCATGTTTTGGTTTTGGATCTGGATTAACTTTCGTGCTTTGGTTTTGCAAAACCACCCTTACTTGTTTTGGATCTGTATATTTTTTAAAAAAATTGATAAAAACAGCTAAAATCACAGGATTTGGGCTTTTTTTGCTCCTACAGTATTATTAACCTCAATAACATTCATTTCCACTCATTTCCAGTCAATTTTGACCACCTCACAGCTCACAATATTGTGTTCATCTAGCTTGGGCCAAAAAGTTGCACCAAGCTAGCTGGCTGACTAAGCTAAGCAGCAGCAGTGGGTGGCAAAAACACATGGCAGTTCAACTTCCAACATGGCACATCAGGAAAAAAAAATTTTCATTAATCAAGAGGCCTGAGGGAGATGGAGTATGTATGTAGTTGAAGGCAGGGAAATTAAGGGTTGATTTGTAGTAAGTTTAATTTCATTTTTTTATTCCGATGCAAATTTATAAAGGTAGGAAGGGAGAGCATGGGTGAAAAATATGAACTTGGTGGTTCAAAATATTTTTTTTAATTAAAGGACCATGCAGGAGATGCTGTCTGTGGCCATAAACATTTCTGGACATTTTCGGCATTCAGCAACCCTCATGGCGAAGATTTCAGTGGCTGTGGCAGTTCAACTTCCAACTTGGCACATCAGGAAACAAATGTTTTTATTAATCAAGACTTAGGCCTGAGGGAGTTGGAGTATGTATGTAGTTGAAGGCAGGGAAAGGAAGGGTTGATTCGTATTAAATTTACTTTAAGTTTTGGATTCCTAAGCAAATTTATAAGGGTGGAGGGGAGGCATTTACAAAACATATTTTAATCATTCACAGCAGTCCCTGCCCCAGTTGAGTACTTTGGTGGTTCCGCATTTATTTATTTTTTTCAAAAAATGAAAGGGGCAGGCAGGAGATGCTGTCTGTGGCCATAAAAATTTCTGGACATTTTTGGCATTCAGCAACTGCATGTCGAAGATTTTAGCGGCTGTGGCAGTTTAATTACCAACATGGCACATCTAGGAGAGAGACTGGCACTGCAGGGTCAGACAGCATGGCAATTTAATAAACTTTAACAATGATGTTTATCATCTACACAAAAAGACAGTCAGCAATGCCCCAAACAGCGCGTAATGCAAAAAAAGAGGTGCAAGATGGAATTGTCCTTGGGCCCTCCCACCAACGGGAGTAAAGCCGGTGTCGCACCTGCCCATTTTGATTCTTGAATGGGTGGATGCACTATTAATGTGGCAGCACACAAAATGGAAGCTCTGAACAGGAAAGGGGCAGAGGGATTTAAAGTCTGGTACTAAACATCTCTTATCATTGTACTTATGGGATTATGTATAGGAAGGCTGGGAGGGGAGGAGGGAGACCATCTCCTGATACCATCACAAAATCGCCTCTCCATTTGGTGCTTGAGTTGCATCTGACCAAACATGGCTGTTATGATCAAGGAAAGCCAAGCCCACCAGGTTGGTATCTACAACTCAAGGTTGAAAAATGGGATAAGAGTATTTTGCAAGTATGCCTATTTGTGATTTTAGTTTAAATAAATGCAGTATTAAACAAGACCGAAAAAAAAGTAAGCGTCAGAGCAGCGCACAAATGCACAGTGCTTATATGTATAACTAGAGTACATCCTGCAGTGTCACAGTGCTTATATGTATAACTAGAGTACATCCTGCAGTGTCACAGTGCTTATATGTATACACTAGGGTACATCCTGCAGTGCTTATATATATACACTGGGGTACGGCCTGCAGTGACAAAGTGCTTATACGGATACACTGGGGTACGGAAACATACACTGGGGTAAGGCCTGCAGCGTCACAGTGCTGATACGGATACAATGGGGTACGGCCTGCAGCATCACAATGCTAATATGGATACACTGGGGTACGGAAGCATACATGGCCTACAGCGTCACAGTGTTAATATGGATACACTGGATTGGTACGGCCTGCAGCATCACAGTGCTAATATGGATACACTGGGTACGGCCTGCAGCTTCACAGTGCTTATATGGATACACTGGGGTATGGCCTGCAGCGTCACAGTGCTAATATCGATGCACTGGGGTACGGCCTGCAGCGTCACCGTACTAATATGGATACACTGGGGTACGGCCTGCAGCGTCACAGTGCTTATATGGATACACTGGGGTACGGCCTGCAGCATCACAGTGCTAATATTGATACACTGGGGTACGGCCTGCAGCGTCACCGTGCTGATATGGATACACTGGGGTACGGAAGCATACACTGGGGTACGGCCTGCAGCATAACAATGTTTATATGGATACACTGGGGTACGGCCTGCAGCATCACAGTGCTAATATGTATACAATGGGGTACGGCCTGCAGCGTCACAGAGCTTACATGGATACACTGGGGTACGGAAGCATACACTGGGGTACGGCCTGCAGCATCACAGTGCCAATATGGATACACTGGGGTACGGCCTGCAGCATCACAGTGCTAATATGGATACACTGGGGTAAAGAAGCATACACTGGGGTACGGCCTGCAGCATCACAATGCTAATATGGATACACTGGGGTACGGAAGCATACACAGACTACAGCGTCACAGTGTTTATATGAATACACTGGGGTATGGCCTGCAGCGTCACAGTGCTTATAAGGATACACTGGGGTACGGCCTGCACCGTCACCGTGCTAATATGGATACACTGGGGTACGGCCTGCACCGTCACCGTGCTAATAAGGATACACTGGGGTACGGCCTGCACCGTCACCGTGCTAATATGGATACACTGGGGTACGGCCTGCACCGTCACCGTGCTAATATGGATACTCTGGGGTACGACCTGCAGCTTCACAGTGCTTATGTGGATACACTGGGGTACAGAAGCATACACTGGGGTACGGCCTGCAGCGTCACAGTGCTAATATGGATACACTGGGGTACGGCCTGCAGCGTTACAGTGCTAATATGGATACACTGGGGTACGGCAGGGCCAGATTAGCAATGGGGCGGATGGAGCTACAGCTCCAGGCCTCCACATAAAAATAGGCCCATTATCATGGCAGGATGATGATGACCTGCTGCCTAGCTGGCCACACAGTTGCCATAAATCATAAGTATTAAACAATTATTTCTGGGCTACTCACAAAATTATGATTCTTCTGTATTTAGGGAGACAATGGGACTGTACACACCCACTTGGCTCAGACCACACCCACAGAGCATTGGTCACAGCTACCATGCATCTTATAATAGGCCCTTGAACATTTTCAGCTCCAGGCCCATGTGGCCCTTAATCTGGCCCTGGGGTACGGCCTGCAGCATCACAGTGCTAATATGGATACACTGGGATACGGCCTGCAGCGTCACAGTGCTAATATGGATTCACTGGGGTACGGCCTGCAGCGTCACAGTGCTAATATGGATACACTGGGGTACGGCCTGCGGCGTCACAGTGCTAATATGGATACACTGGGGTACGGCCTGCAGCCTCACAGTGCTAATATGGATACACTGGGGTACGGCCTGCAGCGTCACAGTGCTAATATGGATTCACTGGGGTACGGCCTGCAGCGTCACAGTGCTAATATGGATTCACTGGGGTACGGAAGCATACACTGGGGTACGGCCTGCAGCGTCACAGTGCTTATATGGATACACTGGGGTACGGCCTGCAGCGTCACAGTGCTAATATGGATTCACTGGGGTACGGAAGCATACACTGGGGTACGGCCTGCAGCGTCACAGTGCTTATATGGATAGACTGGGGGAAAAATATGGCCTGCAGCATCACAGTGCTAATATGGATACACTGGGGTACAGAAGCATACACTGGGGTACGGCCTGCAGCATCACAATGCTAATATGGATACACTGGGGTACGGAAGCATACACAGCCTACAGCGTCACAGTGCTTATAAGGATACACTGGAGTACGGCCTGCAGCGTCACCGTGCTAATATGGATACACTGGGTACGGCCTGCAGCGTCACCGTGCTAATATGGATACACTGGGGTATGGAAGCATACACTGGGGTACGGCCTGCAGCGTCACAGTGCTAATATGGATACACTGGGGTACGGAAGCATACACTGGGGTACGGCCTGCAGCGTCACAGTGCTTACATGGATACACTGGGGTACGGCCTGCAGCATCACAATGCTAATATGGATACACTGGGATACGGCCTGCAGCATCACAGTGCTAATATGGATACACTGGGGTACGGCCTGCAGCGTCACAGTGCTAATATGGATTCACTTGGGTACGGCCTGCAGCATCACAGTGCTAATATGGATACACTGGGGTACGACCTGCAGCGTCACAGTGCTAATATGGATACACTGGGGTATGGCCTGCAGCATCACAGTGCTAATATGGATACACTGGGGTACGGCCTGCAGCATCACAGTGCTAATATGGATACACTGGGGTACGGCCTGCAGCGTTACAGTGCTAATATGGATACACTGGGGTACGGCCTGCAGCCTCACAGTGCTAATATGGATACACTGGGGTACGGCCTGCAGCGTCACAGTGCTAATATGGATTCACTGGGGTACGGAAGCATACACTGGGGTACGGCCTGCAGTGTCACAGTGCTTATATGGATACACTGGGGTACGGCCTGCAGCGTCACAGTGCTAATATGGATTCACTGGGGTACGGAAGCATACACTGGGGTACGGCCTGCAGCGTCACAGTGCTTATATGGATACACTGAGGTACGGCCTGCAGCATCACCGTGCTGATATGGATACACTGGGGTACGGAAGCATACACTGGGGTACGGCCTGCAGCGTCACAGTGCTTACTATGTATACACTGGGGTACGGAAGCATACACTGGGGTACGGCCTGCAGCATAACAATGTTTATATGGATATACTGGGGTACGGCCTGCAGCATCACAGTGCTAATATGTATACAATGGGGTATGGCCTGCAGCGTCACAGTGCTTACATGGATACACTGGGGTACGGAAGCATACACTGGGGTACGGCCTGCAGCATCACAGTGCCAATATGGATACACTGGGGTACGGCCTGCAGCGTCACAGTGTTTATATGTATACACTGGGGTACGGCCTGCAGCATCACAGTGCCAATATGGATACACTGGGGTACGGCCTGCAGCATCACAGTGCTAATATGGATACACTGGGGTAAAGAAGCATACACTGGGGTACGGCCTGCAGCATCACAATGCTAATATGGATACACTGGGGTACGGAAGCATACACAGCCTACAGCGTCACAGTGTTTATATGAATACACTGGGGTATGGCCTGCAGCGTCACAGTGCTTATAAGGATACACTGGGGTGCGGCCTGCACCATCACCGTGCTAATATGGATACACTGGGGTACGGCCTGCACCGTCACCGTGCTAATAAGGATACACTGGGGTACGGCCTGCACCGTCACCATGCTAATATGGATACACTGGGGTACGGCCTGCACCGTCACCGTGCTAATATGGATACTCTGGGGTACGACCTGCAGCTTCACAGTGCTTATGTGGATACACTGGGGTACAGAAGCATACACTGGGGTACTGCCTGCAGCGTCACAGTGCTAATATGGATACACTGGGGTACGGCCTGCAGCGTTACAGTGCTAATATGGATACACTGGGGTACTACGGCCTGCAGCATCACAGTGCTAATATGGATACACTGGGATACGGCCTGCAGCGTCACAGTGCTAATATGGATTCACTGGGGTACGGCCTGCAGCGTCACAGTGCTAATATGGATACACTGGGGTACGGCCTGCAGCGTCACAGTGCTAATATGGATTCACTGGGGTACGGAAGCATACACTGGGGTACGGCCTGCAGCGTCACAGTGCTTATATGGATACACTGGGGTACGGCCTGCAGCGTCACAGTGCTAATATGGATTCACTGGGGTACGGCCTGCAGCGTCACAGTGCTAATATGGATACACTGGGGTACGGCCTGCAGCGTCACAGTGCTAATATGGATTCACTGGGGTACGGAAGCATACACTGGGGTACGGCCTGCAGCGTCACAGTGCTTATATGGATACACTGGGGTACGGCCTGCAGCGTCACAGTGCTAATATGGATTCACTGGGGTACAGAAGCATACACTGGGGTACGGCCTGCAGCGTCACAGTGCTTATATGGATAGACTGGGGGAAAAATATGGCCTGCAGCATCACAGTGCTAATATGGATACACTGCAGTACAGAAGCATACACTGGGGTACTGCCTGCAGCATCACAATGCTAATATGGATACACTGGGGTACGGAAGCATACACAGCCTACAGCGTCACAGTACTTATAAGGATACACTGGAGTACGGCCTGCAGCGTCACCGTGCTAATATGGATACACTGGGTACGGCCTGCAGCGTCACAGTGCTTATATGGATACACTGGGGTACGGAAGCATACACTGGGGTACGGCCTGCAGCGTCACCGTGCTAATATGGATACACTGGGGTATGGAAGCATACACTGGGGTACGGCCTGCAGCGTCACAGTGCTAATATGGATACACTGGGGTACGGAAGCATACACTGGGGTACGGCCTGCAGCGTCACAGTGCTTACATGGATACACTGGGGTACGGCCTGCAGCATCACAATGCTAATATGGATACACTGGGATACGGCCTGCAGCATCACACTGCTAATATGGATACACAGGGGTACGGCCTGCAGCGTCACAGTGCTAATATGGATTCACTTGGGTACGGCCTGCAGCATCACAGTGCTAATATGGATACACTGGGGTACGACCTACAGCGTCACAGTGCTAATATGGATACACTGGGGTACGGCCTGCAGCATCACAGTGTTAATATGGATACACTGGGGTACGGCCTGCAGCGTCACAGTGCTAATATGGATACACTGGGGTACGGCCTGCAGCATCACAGTGCTAATATGGATACACTGGGGTACGGCCTGCAGCGTTACAGTGCTAATATGGATACACTGGGGTACGGCCTGCAGCCTCACAGTGCTAATATGGATACACTGGGGTACGGCCTGCAGCGTCACAGTGCTAATATGGATTCACTGGGGTACGGAAGCATACACTGGGGTACGGCCTGCAGTGTCACAGTGCTTATATGGATACACTGGGGTACGGCCTGCAGCGTCACAGTGCTAAAATGGATTCACTGGGGTACGGAAGCATACACTGGGGTACGGCCTGCAGCGTCACAGTGCTTATATGGATAGACTGGGGGAAAAATATGGCCTGCAGCATCACATTGCTAATATGGATACACTGGGGTACAGAAGCATACACTGGGGTACGGCCTGCAGCATCACAATGCTAATATGGATACACTGGGGTACGGAAGCATACACAGCCTACAGCGTCACAGTGCTTATAAGGATACACTGGGGTACGGCCTGCACCATCACCGTGCTAATATGGATACACTGGGGTACGGCCTGCAGCGTCACAGTGCTTATATGGATACACTAGGGTACGGAAGCATACACTGGGGTACGGCCTGCAGCGTCACCGTGCTAATATGGATACACTGGTGTATGGAAGCATACACTGGGGTACGGCCTGCAGCGTCACATTGCTAATATGGATACACTGGGGTACGGAAGCATACACTGGGGTACGGCCTGCGGCGTCACAGTGCTAATATGGATACACTGGGGTACGGCCTACAGCATCACAGTGCTAATATGGATACACTGGGGTACGGAAGCATACACAGCCTACAGCGTCACAGTGTTTTTTTATGTATACACTGGGGTACGGCCTGCAGCATCACAATGCTAATATGGATACACTGGGGTACGGCCTGCAGCATCACAATGCTAATATGGATACACTGGGGTACGGAAGCATACACAGCCTACAGCGTCACAGTGCTTATAAGGATACACTGGGGTACGGCCTCATACCTCCCAACATGACCCTCTCCAGGAGGGACACAATGCTCTGGTCCTGGACTTCCCTGGTAAGAGGCGGGGCTGCAGCACAGTTCAAAATTCAAATAGGGGAGCCACACCAACTGTCATTTCACACACTGCCCAACATCACTGGCTGGGACTCACTGGCAGTTTGTGTGACTCCCCTATTTGAATATTGGACTGTACTGCAGCCCCGCCTCTGGAGCCGCCACCAATCATAAATTACCAGAGAAGTCCAGGACCAGAGCATTGTGTCCCTCCTGGAGAGGATCATGTTTGGAGGTATGCGGCCTGCACCATCACCGTGCTAATATGGATACTCTGGGGTACAGCCTGCAGCTTCACAGTGCTTATGTGGATACACTGGGGTACAGAAGCATACACTGGGGTACGGCCTACAGCGTCACCTTGTTAATATGGATACACTGGGTTACAGAAGCATACACTGGGGTACGGCCTGCAGCGTCACAGTGCTAATATGGATACACTGGGGTACAGAAGCATACACAGCCTACAGCGTCACAGTGCTTATAAGGATACACTGGGGTACGGCCTGCAGCGTCACCGTGCTAATATGGATACCCCGGGGTACGGCCTGCAGCTTCACAGTGCTTATGTGGATACACTGGGGTACGGCCTGCAGCTTCACAGTGCTTATATGGATACACTAGGGTATGGAAGCATACACTGGGGTCCGGCCTGCAGCGTCACCGTGCTAATATGGATACACTGGGGTACGGAAGCATACACTGGGGTACGGCCTGCAGCGCCACAGTGCTAATATGGATACATTGGGGTACAGAAGCATACACAGCCTACAGCGTCACAGTGCTTATAAGGATACACTGGGGTACGGCCTGCAGTGTCACCGTGCTAATATGGATACACTGGGGTACGGCCTGCAGCTTCACAGTGCTTATGTGGATACATTGGGGTACGGCCTGCAGCGTCACAGTGCTTATATGGATACACTGGGGTATGGAAGCATACACTGGGGTCCGGCCTGCAGCGTCACCGTGCGAATATGGATACACTGGGGTACGGAAGCATACACTGGGGTACGGACTGCAGCGTCACAGTGCTAATATGGATACACTGGGGTATGGCCTGCGGCATCACAGTGCTAATATGGATACACTCGGGTACGGCCTGCAGCGTCACAGTGCTAATATGGATACACTGGGGTACGGCCTGCGGCATCACAGTGCTAATATGGATACACTGGGGTACGGCCTTCAGCATCACAATGCTAATATAGATACACTGTGGTACGGAAGCATACACAGCCTACAGCGTCACAGTGCTTATAAGGAGACACTGGGGTACGGCCTGCAGCGTCACCGTGCTAATATGGATACACTGGGGTACGGCCTTGAGTGTCACCGTGCTAATATGGATACACTGGGGTACGGCCTGCAGCTTCACAGTGCTAATATGGATACACTGGGGTACTGCAGGGCCAGATTAGCAATGGGGCGGATGGAGCTACAGCTCCAGGCCTCCACATAAAAATAGGCCCATTATCATGGCAGGATGATGATGACCAGCTGCCTAGTTGGCCATACACTTGCCATAAATCATAAGTATTAAACAATTATTTCTGGGCTACTCACAAAATTATGATTTTTCTGTATTTAGGGAGACAGTGGGGCTGTACACACCCACTTGGCTCAGACCACACCCACAGAGCATTGGTCACAGCTACCATGCATCTTATAATAGGCCCTTGAACATTTTCAGCTCCAGGCCCATGTGGCCCTTAATCCGGCCCTGGGGTACGGCCTGCAGCATCACAGTGCTAATATGGATACATTGGGGTACGGCCTGCAGCGTCACAGTGCTAATATGGATACACTGGGGTACGGCCTGCAGCGTCACAGTGCTAATATGGATACACTGGGGTACGGCCTGCAGCATCACAATGCTAATATGGATACACTGGGGTACGGCCTGCAGCATCACAGTGCTAATATGGATTCACTGCGGTACGGAAGCATACACTGGGGTACGGCCTGCAGCGTCACAGTGCTTATATAGATACACTGGGGGAAAAATATGGCCTGCAGCATCACAGTGCTAATATGGATACACTGGGGTACGGAAGCATACACTGGGGTACGGCCTGCAGCATCACAATGCTAATATGGATACACTGGGGTACGGAAGCATACACAGCCTACAGCGTCACAGTGCTTATAAGGATACACTGGAGTACGGCCTGCAGCGTCACAGTGCTTATATGGATACACTGGGGGAAAAATATGGCCTGCAGCGTCACAGTGCTTATATGAATAATCTGGGGTACAACACCAAAAAAAAAAAAAATCTACTTTTTAACTTTTTCTTTAACTTATTATTTTTTTACATTTTTTTTTTTTAAATGTGACTTTTGTTTCATAGTACTAGGACGGACAGCACACTGGATGGACAGCACACCCCAGGACAGCACACTGGATGGACAGCACAGCCCCTGGGACAGCACGCCCCTGGATGGACAGCACACTGGATAGACAGCACAGCCCGTGGATGGACAGCACACCCCAGGACAGCACACTGGATGGACAGCACACTGGATGGACAGCACACTGGATGGACAGCCCACCCCTGGATGGACAGCACACTGGATGGACAGCACACCCCTGGATGGACAGCATAGCACACCACTGGATGGACAGCACACTGGATGGACAGCACACCCCTGGATGGACAGCACACTGGATGAACAGCATAGCACACCCCTGGATGGACAGCACACTGGATGGACAGCACACCCCTGGATGAACAGCACACCCCTGGATGGACAGCACACTGGATGGACAGCACACCCCTGGATGGACAGCACACTGGATGAACAGCACACCCCTGGATGGACAGCACACTGGATGAACAGCACACCCCTGGATGGACAGCACACTGGATGAACAGCACACCCCTGGATGGACAGCACACTGGATGGATAGTACACCCCTGGATGGACAGCACAGCACACCCCTGGATGGACAGAACACTGGATGGACAGCACACCAAGTGCCTGAGGAGGCATCTTACTACATACTGTAGAAAGGCACAGGACATGATCCTGCTCCCCCAGTGCTTATGTGAGGTCATAATGTCATATGCATCGGTAGTGGGTTGCGCAAGCAACTTGGTGCCTCCAAGCCCTGATATGGGTCCACCTGTGCAAAACGAGACAAGTTGCCACCTAGGAGGTAGAAGCGAGAAAGAAAGCACGCAACTAGACGTTTACTGAATGCTTAAAACTCACAGATCTTTGCTTGAAATCAATGTTTTTTAAATTCTAAAATGTAAACAGTGTTACAGTAGAAGTGAAAACATCTAATAGCTGATGGATTGTCTTTATGTGACGTGAACCTGTTTAAGCACTGTGCTCTGCAATATTTTTTTATTTCAGAACTGACCCCACTTGAGATTTGACCGTAATGAGCCGGTAGCTTTCATTTTTCATTTGTGAGCAGCAGCAAATTGTTAATGCTAATTTTTTTTTTTAATTTACAAATGGAGATACTGTTATCTCACGTTCTAACTGGCTCTCCCACATTCCAACTGGTTAACGCACGTTCCCTCAGAATGTAAGATAACCGAGGCTTCATCGTAACTGTCCAGAACAACGTGTTCTGCTGACAGGTCAACTCAGCGCACAGAAGTGTTAGTCTTTTTCAGAAACACCACTGTACAGTGCAATGAGCTTCATGTAGAGCCAGTGCCAATATGCCAGAAGCATTTTTTTTCTAGATGTAGTCTGTATGTGGGTATGAGGGGTCAACATGACTAGAAGATACTGGATTTATAACGTCTGCCTCTGGTTGCAGATTGCCATAGGGCAAGGAGCTGGTCCCCGATACGGTTGATACCC
Organism: Taudactylus pleione; assembly: GCA_031769625.1. NCBI lineage: Eukaryota > Metazoa > Chordata > Amphibia > Anura > Myobatrachidae > Taudactylus > Taudactylus pleione. The sequence continues at coordinate 5,789,913 of JAUIMM010000188.1, forward strand.
TCACCAGTGCAATATACATGTAACACTGGCCTTGTGCTGACTGAACCTGCTAGGATAAAGGGGGTCATTCAGACCCGGTCGTTAGTGCTGATGCGCTCAGACGGGGTCGATGGCCCCCCACAGAGCATGCGCACGACGGTGCCGGCGCCGTCGTGCGCATGCGTGAGACCCGCTACGACCGACAGCGCCAGTCGTAGCGGGTCTCGATCCAAAGGGGGTGAGCTGTCGATGTTGATTGACAGTTCGCCCCGTTTGGAAGGCGAGCCGGGGGGGTGGCAGCCCAAACGGAGGCGTTCCCATGGGAACGCCTACTGTTTGGGGGCGGCCCCACTGACATCACTAGTGATGTCAGTGGAGAGCTTCCGGCTCAGACAGAGCCGAAAGCTCTCCGGGGCTTACGACAAGGGAGACCCTACCCTAGGGTCTCGTCGTAAGCCCAGATGGTCGCAATGGTCTTGACCATCGCGACCATCACCTTAGGCGGTCGTAAGGCTGTGGGTGTTAACCCACAGCCTTACCACCGCAAAAGAGGACGTCTTGAAAATTCAAGACGTCTTCCCCTCTTTCAGACCGACCGCACGCTCTGTGCGACCGGCTCTGAATGAGGTCCAAAGTGCTTATCAATGGAATCTGTCTGCCACACAAGTCAATAGTTCAAATGGACAGATCCTGGTGGTCTATTCACACTGCGGCTGATGAGAGTCACCTGTTAACCTGACTTTTTAAGCCATCCTGAAACTGTCCAATCAAATTCAACCAGATTATTCTTGGGCACACTGATCGATCTGAGCCCATATCGGACCAAATTATGGAAATATTTACCAACATTGCTTTATATATAAACTATATTAGGAAAAATAAATAAAATAAAATTCCCCCAGTACTATGCACAGTAATTTGCGCTTTAAACGCACAGTCAGTATGTACTGTAATATAGACATCCCACTTTCGCTGTGTTTGACTTCCGACCCACTGGACATGCACAGTGCTATGATCTTCCATACACCATGGCATAGTGCTACATGGCATATGGAGCGGCTCCACTGGGCATGCGCCAGAAATCCCACTGCAACCCCTCCACTGGGCATGACCCAGAGATCCCATTTGTAACCCCCTCGGAAATGACAGCCACCACAACGCCGACATGCTGACATTGACGCAAGTTTGCGCTTTAAACGCACAATCAGTTTGTAATACAGAGACGTCTCTCTCAAACAGAGGGCCTGATTCAGAGTTGGGAATAAAGAGAGATCTCTCTCTCAACTGATCATCTTGGTGAAACCATGCTGTACTGCAGGTGGGGCAGATTTGAAATGTGCAGAGAGATTTAGATTTGGGAGGGACATGTCCAAACTGACATCTAAAGTGCAGTGTAATAATAAAGCTGCGCAGTATTTGTGAGCTACATGCAAAAGCAGCCAGTATTTACACTACATGCAAAAAAATGTATGTATTTACACCCCTTACATTGCAACATAGTTTGCCCAGGTACACAGTTAAGTGCTATCTCTCTACCTATTCCCAACTCTGAATCAGGCCCAGAGCCCACTACCAGTTACTGAAGTCATGAAATCACTTGTGCAAATTCAACCGCACAGTCAGTATATACTGTAATACAGACATCCCACTTTCGCTGTGTTTGACTCCCGACCCACTGCGATCTTCCATACGCCATGGCATAGTGCTACATGGCGTATGGCTTGGCTCCACTGGGCATGCATCAGAAATGCCATTGCAACCCCTCCACTGGACATGCGCCAGAAATCCCATTGTCACCTCTCCACTGGACATGCGCCAGAGATCCCTTTTGTAACCCCCCGAAGCTGACAGCCACCATATTGTGCTGACATTGGCGCAAGTTTGCGCTTTAAACGCACAATCAGTTTGTAATATAGAGACCCCACTTTTAAACAGCCTACAGTACTACTAATTTCTAAAGTCATGAAATCACTATACAGTAGTCTGGGATGCAGCGTGTGACTCCCGACACACTGGGCATGCGCAGTAGAAATTGACTTGAAACATCATACTGTAGTGCGACTAGCAAGGTGCTACGTGGGTACTGTATTGGAGCACCATACACCCCTTTCTTGAGCATACAGTGGCATAAAGTAGCATAGAAATGCCAGGATTTGTGGATAATGTATTGAATACTGAATTAGTGAAGATTTAAAAAAATATATATACAGTCAGGTCCATAAATATTGGGACATTGACAGAATTTTCAGATGTTGGCCTCTATTCACCACCACAATGGCTTTGAAATGAAACAAACAAGATGTGCTTTAATTGCAGACTTTCAGATTTAATTTGAGGGTAATTACATCCAAATCGGGTGAACGGTGTAGGAATTACAACAGTTTCAATATGTGCCTCCCACTTTTTAAGGCGCCAAAAGTAATGGGACTATCAACTCAAAAGCTATTTCATGGATAGGTGTGGGCTATTCCCTCGTTATTTAATTATCAATTAAGCAGGTAAAAGGTCTGGAGTTGATTCTAGGTGTGACATTTGCATTTGGAATCAGTTGCTGTCAACTCTCAATATGAGATCCAAAGAGCTGTCACTATCAGTGAAGCAAGCCATCATTAGGCTGAAAAATCAAAACAAACCCATCAGAGAGATAGCAAAAACATTGGGTTTGGCCGAATCAACTGTTTGGAACATTCTTAAAAAGAAAGAACGCACCGGAGAGCTCAGCAACACCAAAAGACCCGGAAGACCACGGAAAACAACTGTGGTGAATGACAGAAGAATTATTTCCCTGGTGAAGAAAAACCCCTTCACAACAGTTGGCCAAATCAAGAACACTCTCCAGGAGGTAGGTGTATATGTGTCAAAGTCAACAATCAAGAGAAGACTTCACAAGAGTGAATATAGAGGGTTCACCACAAGATGTAAACCATTGGTGAGCCACAAAAACAGGAAGACCAGAATAGAGTTTGCCAAACAACATCTAAAAAAGCCATTACAGTTCTGGAACAACATCCTATGGACAGATGAGACAAAGATCAACTTGTACCAGAGTGATGGGAAGAGAAGAGAAGGAAAGGAACTGCTCATGATCCAAAACATGCCACCTCATCAGTGAAGCATGGTGGTGGTAGTGTCATGGCGTGGGCATGTATGGCTGCCAATGGAACTGGTTCCCTTGTATTTATTGATGATGTGACTGCTGACAAAAGCAGCAGAATGAATTCTGAAGTGTTTCGGGCAATATTATATGCTCATATTCAGTCAAATGCTTCAGAACTCATTGGACGGCGCTTCACAGTACAGATGGACAGAGACCCGAAGCATACTGCAAAAGCAACCAAAGAGTTTTTTAAGGCTAAAAAGTGGAATGTTATGCAATGGCCAAGTCAATCCCCTGACCTGAATCCGATTGAGCATGGATTTCACATGATGAAGACAAAACTGAAGGGAAAATGCCCCAAGAACAAGCAGGAACTGAAGATATTTGCAGTAGAGGCCTGGCAGAGCATTACCAGGGATGAAACCCAGCGTCTGGTGATGTCTATGCATTCCAGACTTCAGGCTGTAATTGCCTGCAAAGGATTTGCAACAAAGTATTAAAAAGTGAAAGTTAGATTTAGGATTGTTTAGTTTGTCCCATTACTTTTGGCCCCTTATAAAGTGGGAGGCACATATAGAAACCGTTGTAATTCCTACACCGTTCACCTGATTTGGATGTAATTACCCTCAAATTAAATCTGAAAGTCTGCAGTTAAATCACATGTTGTTTGTTTCATTTCAAAGCCATTGTGGTGGTGAATAGAGGCCAAAATCTGAAAATTCTGTCAATGTCCCAATATTTATGGACCTGACTGTGTGTATATATATATATATATATATATATATATATATAATTTTCAAGGTCTCGAACCCCGCAGGACAAGAAGACGGTAGAAGCAGTGAGGCTAGGGGATAAATTTACTAAAGTGAGAGTTTTTAGAAGTGAGTTTTAAAAGTGATGTTGCCCATGGCAACCACAGATTCTACTTAACATTTAACTAGCACCTTCTAGAAGATAATAGCTAGAATCTGATTGGTTGCTATGGGCAACATTACTTTTAAAACTCACTTCTAAAAACTCTCACTTTAGTAAATTTACTCCTAGGCGTTAGTCCCCTAGCCCACACGCCTCAACCCGATACTACAGTAGTTCCTAAAGTCATGAAATCACTACAATGTCTAAGTCCAGGACAGTGCCGACAGTACTTACATTACCGCAAATGAGCAACTTTAACCGCACAGTCAGTGTGTAATACAGAGCTGTGCGTGCATGTGAAATATTTTTATATAAAAGTAGAGGACTCACACACTTAATGATTTCAAACTTTACTAGACATTCTTCTACCGCTTTATTATACATTCCTGATTGCATTTGGAAAACGCTGTACTACTGTATAGTGTACCGAATCACCGCTTCAGCCAATCATCGGGCGGTGATACAGAACATGCATTGGAAATCAGAAGCATGCGCTGTGTAGATGGACAAAAAGTTGTATTACACGTTATGACTTTTTTCCAGCGCTACGCTACCTTACGAAACTTTCTATGCGGCGCGACTCATGGCGTGGTGTGTGGCGCGCCATGTGTGGTGCACTACATAGTGTATGGCACAACAAACTAGCTGGGCACATCTGTAGGCCATTAAAGAGATTTGCTGCATCCTATATAATAATAGTAATTGCAGCGATCTCAGTACATATACTTGCAAACATGTGGTTAAGCCATCAGCCGGGATGTAGTTACCAGACCAGCGGACGGCATGCTGCTGGTCTGAATCCCGATGGTGGAAGCCTGTCACGGGATTTAAGATAGGCATCAAAAGACCTACACCTATCTTAATTTTGACGCCACAATACAGACAAGACGGCAGCGCAAACGAGATAAGCCGGGGACATCTTAGCTGTTAGCCGAGGGGGGCAGAGTTAGGTTTAGGTAGCATAGCGGGGTTAGCGTTAGGTTTGGGGGGGTTCGGGTTAGGCACCACTAGGGGGGTTAGGCATCCCTATAGGGGGTTAGGTTTAGGCATGAAAGGGGGGGACTTAGGTGTAGGCACTAACGGGGAGGGTTAGGGTGTGGAGAGGGGATGGTTGGGGATAGGCTACTAGAAAGAAGGGTTAGGAGGAGAAGGGGGGAAGGTAAGTATACTTACCCGACCCCTGTCGGGATACCAACCATTGGGATGCCGCTGTCGGTATTTCATACCCAACCCCCCATTTTGGGGCATACATTGATGCATAAGAAAATTCATGAATTTCTGTCTGTTTTTTCTCATTAGATTAACCCCTCCCTTACACGCACCTATAATGGGCTTATACATTGATTAGAGCAAACGCCATTTTGTGAGTTAATGTTCTCAGAGGCACGGATGGGATCAGTATTTGGAGGGTGTGCTGGTCCTTGTAGTGCCATATTGGAGATAGCTCTCAATTTAGAAATATATCAAATGCTCTGTATGTGCTATTGTCATGTAATATAATAAAATGCATAAATGTAACCCATAGCGGATGCTATTATCATGTAGCGTTAGGACCACCTAAAGCAGGGAAACCTTGGCGTGGCTGGTGGCTTAACTGTATACGTGCAATTATCTGTGTGGAGATCGCTATTGCTAAAGCATAGGCAGATGGCTCATTGTTGTGTACAGCGCCTGCGCATGCATCGCAGTGCGCGTGCGCAAAGGCACCACTGCGATCGCCCTGAAGTCGCGGAGACCATGTAGAACCATTGCAAAATGATTGACAGGCAGTGAGCGTTTGGGGGGTGGTGAGGGGGGTATGGTCGGAGAAAATCAGCATGCATGTCCATTCGAACGCCGTTGCATGGGCGTGCATATATTAGCCTCTGCGATCGCATACACAGCTTGAGTACTCACTGCGTGCAACAAGGTTAGTCATTTAGAGGTAAGGTCAGGGCTGCTGTAATTCTGCATGAGGGGCCGATGGTACTCGATGTTTCCGATGTTTGAGGAGCTTTGCAAAGTATTACGGATGTGAGAGAGGGGAAGTGAGCGTCTGCATTTTGTCCGTGCGAGTGCTTTGCCATTGTAAGCATTAGCATACTTTTTCAGCAAACCTGCGTGCGTGATCGCATCAGCAATCCTTGCTAAATCAGGCCCTATGTGCAGTACGATGGGGGAAAATTTAGGGCCTGATTCAGAGCCGGACGCTATTTGTGCTCGCTCGTTCAGAAAAAGGGGCCGGATATTTAAATAGAGCGCTCGCTCTTTGCGGTCTGTTGACGCCTCTATGTCTGAACGAGCGAACGAAACATGCGCTCGCTATTTTTTTTAAAACACCCCCTGGCCGCTCGCATCCTACGTCATCTCCGCTATTTATTAGATTAATCGAGTACATCGAAAGGCGTCTGAACTGCTCGCAGTGCTTGTGGTAGCATTTTCCTACCGCAATCATGCGAGCAGTTCAGGCTAAAAGACAACCAAGGGACGTGGTTGATGACGCTGCTTTGTTAACTATGCACACCCTTAAAACGCCCGTTTTGACCGTTTGGCACACCTGCGTTCGGATCTCCACTCCCCGTTTTCAAGCACCTTCCCCTGTTACCACCCACAAACGCCTCATCCTGTCACTGAAATTAGCAGGCATTCGCTATTTTGCGAGCACACAATTTCCGACCGCAATGACTGGTTCGCGCATACGTATTACAGCCCATACGCATGCGCAGTTGTGCGAACATCGCTCGGAGCGAACGAGCGGCCGCTTATGAGCGGCTCTGAATCAGGCCCTTAGTTTGTTTTTAAATCTAGATTAACCCCTTCCTCACACACACCTGTAATGGGCTTATAATTGATTTGAGCAACCACCATGTTTTTGTGTTAATAAATTATATATTGCCTTATCCACAATAATATCAGAAAATTGCATTTAAAAAAAGTATGTTTAGCACATATACAATCAATATTTTCTTTAGCTATACGCAAGTCCTTAACCATATACTAAGATAAATGCGTCGGGTCTCCCCTGGGCCACTTCAAACTGTGAAACTGAACCTACATTGGTTGTTGCTTTGTAGCCAGTGGCTACTCTTATGTTTTAAGCTTCAAGAACTCCGATAAGTCTTATGTTTTATGAACACTGGCTCTTTGGGAGGATTTGAGAGGTGCTCCCTACTGGAGTCATATAAAGGTTATTCCATCATTTATTAAATGTACACATTCAGAGATAACACAGCTAAAGTGGGGATTGTTTGAACAGACAATTTCAAGGTAAATGCAGACTTATCATTTATTTTGAGATATAGCTCTACGAGACTAGGATTCCTGAAATGATATTGTTGGCAGATGGGCATTAATTTTATATTCTTTTGTACATAGATATATTGGTTTTGCTTATTGAGCATTTCTTTTATAATTTTTTATAAATTATGTTTAGTGACCTGTTTAGTGATCAGAAGAGGTAGCCATCTTGTAAGTGTATATCAGAAGAGGTAGCCATCTTGTAAGTGTATATCAGAAGAGGTAGCCATCTTGTAAGTGTATATCAGAAGAGGTAGCCATCTTGTAAGTATAATGCTTTTTTTTTTTATTTATCACCAAATTTCACATAGCGCTATAAGTTTTGTACATATATATTTTTCATTTGTTATTATACTTTTTTCATATGGGGTCGACATGTACTACGCTGCACCTTACAAAGAATGTGATAGGTATACTTCAACATTCTCATTATTCCCACATACTGTAACATTTATTTGGTACTGTAGCTTCAAAAGTACGAAGGGGCCTATGTACTAAGCCTTGGAGAGAGATAAAATGAACAGAGATAAAGTACCAATCAATCAGCTCCTAACTGCTTTACAGGCTGTGTTTGAATCTCTCCAAAGCTTAGTACATAGACCACTATAACTGTAATAAGCTGGTTATACATTGGGGCACATTCAATTGAGCGCGAAGTTTAGCGAGGAAAAAACCTTGCGCCCCTCGTGCCCAATTTTGGATTACCGCAGGTACGCACGCTCCCGATACCCACAGTATCCAATTAAAAGAAAGTGGTCGCAGAGTTTTCAGAGCTGAAAACCCCACTCTGCGTGAAAAATAAAGAAAAAAAATTCTACACTTACCTGCCTGGGGGTCTCTGGTGGTCTCCACAGCTCCCGGTGGTCTCCCCTCCATTTTCTCACTGGAGAGGGGGCTGTTTGGAGTCCCTGAAACTGCTGGGAGGCTCGAGGGGCTGGTGGGAGGAGCAAGGGCTGCTGGGAAATGTAGTTCTCCCAGCGCCCATTACGGGGGTTTAATAGACACTAGGGGGGCACACACACTGCGGGTCGCACACACACAACACTCATACACACACTCACTCATACACACTTACAAACACTCACACACACACACACTGACATACTCACCGCTGCTGCAGAAGAGCCGGCCTCCGACGCTGGATACAGAAGACAGAGCTGCAGAAGGTAAGTAATTAAGGACTAATTAAGCTAATTGGAAACTTCCAATTGCTTAATTAGTCCTTAGGAGGGGGGTGCTGCCGGAGTGCCAGAGCAAGTCCCGCTGTTTTTTCCTAAAATTATCGATTTTAGAAAAAAAAAAAATCACACTTGCTCTGGAGGTGCGAGAAAATATACCCCATTGAGTACACTCAGAAAATGTAAGTGTAGGTACAGGCCCAGTTTGATTAAGTGATAAATAAACCACATACTCTTAGAGGGGTTGGGAATGGGATGCCAGCGCTCGGGATCCTGGCGGTCAAAACACAAATGCCGGCATCCCAACAGGGTTAGGATAGCGACACCTAACCCTCCCCCTCTCCCTACCCCTAATCCTCCCTCACTGGTGCCTAAACCTAACCTCCCCCCCAGTGCATAAACCTGACCTCCCCCTCCCCTAAACCTAACCCTCCCCCCTTAGTGTCTAACCCTCCCTCTAGTGCCTAACTGTAACCCTAACCCTCCCCCTAACCCCGCTACTTACCTTGGGGAAGCTGGCACCGGGATTCTGACTGGTGTCGGGATTATGATAGGTGTCAGGATTATGATAGGTGTCGGGATTATGATAGGTGTCAGGATTATGATAGGTGTCGGGATTATGATAGGTGTCGGGATTATGATAGGTGTCAGGATTATGATAGGTGTCGGGATTCTGGTGCCGGTATTCTAAGCGCCGGTATACCAGTTGTCGGGGATGTATCCCTTCTCAGAGACATAACAAGAAATCATTGGGCTACGTGGCAAATTGCTCAAAAGAGGCCAATTGCAAAGTCTCAACCCGTTTCCATGTTATGGTGGAAGTTGCGCAATCGTTAGAAACGACAATAAAATATCTGATATTTACAGAACTGCTAAATTATCTAAAACATTTACCAAATTGAGGCCCCCATTTACTAACGAGTTTTATCACCAAAACGAGTGATAAATGTCACTGTGTATGATAAATGGTGCTCCAGCCAATCAGCTTCCAACTGTCATTTTTCTATCAGATGACAGATGGAAGCTGATTGGCTGGAGCACCATTTATCATCCACAGTGACATTTATAACTTGTTTTGGTGATAAAACTCGTTAGTAAATGAGGCCCTTAATCTGTAATTAGAGAGTCTTTTTGCAGTTATGCCCTTCGTTCCCTATCATAATGTAATGTAGGAGAAGCAAATGTCTTTAATAGTGACAAATAATGATAATAATAATAATCTAGGCTGCTCGGCCTTCTCCTTGTGACCATTACATATATCTGTGGTTCTATAGCTGCACTTTTTATGATTCTATTGGTATGAGAAAGGAATGACAATTAATTTTCCCTTATTTTCAGTTATATAATACATTCTGTTTATTTTGTAACAAATAATCTGCCAAATGCTATATGATGTCATTATTTCTCTGAAATCACACATCTGTTTCTGTTACAGTACTTCCAAACCCCCTGCCACTCACCCCCGTTATGTTGGAGAGTGAGAAATAGTCATTGCCCAAATTTTAAAGTCATTTATTTTTTTTTTTGTTTTCCATTGGCCGAACAATACAGAAATCAGCTACACTTGGGAAAACTTGAGAGTCGGTTCATGACTTATTTACATATTGCTGAAAAATGGAAAATATTTAAAACTATTATTAGTTTATTGACATTTGGGTTCTGTAAATTAGAATCTAAGTTTCATACTTTTGCATGACATTTAAATATAAGGTTGTATAAAACTAAAATTAGAAGCAATATTCTGCATATACATTTGATGTGTTGACTTTTCCACCAGCTCCGAGGGGGTAGAGATCGCGCCTTGTCCTATTCTGTCACATTCTGCAGCTTCTATTCGCACCTGTGTGGGGAATTGCATTTCTAGGTAAATTCGGCCGGCATGCAGTCGGGAAGCCGGCGGACCTAATCCCGGCAGTCGGCTTCCCGACTGTCATATCCCGGCAAGGGTCTAAAGACAGGCGTTGGCATATGCAGACGCCTGTCATTAGACACATGTCGTGAGCTCGACGCTCGGCATCCCGTTCGAAGGGACGCCGGGCGCCGAGCACGTATAGCCGCAGGGGTAGGTAGGGTTAGGTTTAGGGTTCCTGCGGGGGACTTAGGGTTAGGTACCCCCCTCCGGGAGGTTAGGTTTAGGCTAGGGGAAGGGTGGGTTAGCGTTAGGCACCCCCGGGGGGGACTTAGGGTTAGGCGGCAGGGGAGGGGAGGTTAGGTTTAGGCACTTAGAGGGGAGATTAGGGTTAGGCACTGGGGGGGAAGGTTAGGGTTAGGCACCCCTAAGGGAGGGTTATTGTTAGGGTGTAGAAATAGGTTAGTATATACTTACCTGGGGACGATCAGGATTTCCTCCTTTGCCGGGATGCCGCTGTTGGGATTCCAACCGCCGGGCATGGGTCCGGCGGTAAATCATACCGATTCCATTTGCTCAAAGTGCTAAAAACATTCAAATACACATTTACATGGGCAATTCTGTTGTCCTCCCCACTGTCAAAAGCGGCAGGTAAGTAACCTAACCCTCCCCTCCCCCCTAAGCTAACCCTCCCTTAGGGGTGCCTAACCCTAACCTCCCCCTCAAGTGCCTAACTAAACCTCCCCCCAGGGGTGCCTAAACCTAACCCCCCCTCCCCGCACCCTAAACCTAACCCTCCTGGGTGGTGCCTAACTGTAACCTCCCTCCGGTGACGCCTAACCCTAACCCCCTATTCCCCTAGCTTAACCCTAACCCTCCCCAGGGGGTGCCTCACCCGCAGTCACCCCGGGGTTCCCTAAACCTAACCCTTTCCCCCGCAGCTAAGAGGACGGGCGCCCCGGACTTACCTCATTCGGTCCCGCGTCGTCCTGGATTCCAGCGGTGGGATTATGATAGGCGTCGGTTTCTCGATGTCTATCATGAACCCTAGGCGGCATTCTGCCATTGGGATTGTGACTGGCAGCCATGCGGCCACCAGTCACGTAGCTACATACCTAGCTACATACTGATTGGTGACTGAATAGAGTTATCCACCAATCACAGTGCCATGAGTTGTCTACTATGTATGACGGCATCCTGGCACAGCTAAACATAACACTTGAGATGCCAGGAAACAGCATGGTGCCACAGGAAGGAAAAATATTTAATATGAGTCTTCTAATATTGTGTCACCAACTGAGATCTTGGGTCAGCATTTTGTTGCCATGAGATTACAGTTGCCATGTATTATAAAGACACCATGATTTCTTTGTCGTGGGTGAAGTCTGTATTATAATGCCACAATAGATCTGGGATCTGCATTGTAAATCTGCTAGCGATCAGGGGCAGCCAACAAGTCAGAATCTATGAGCTACAAAATATCTGTAGATACGGCAAACCCCTCAGACTTCTTCACGTGCCCATCAGACCTCTTCACACGTAATCAGAAATCTCCACATGTCCCTAATATACCCATCAGACCTCCTACATGGCATGAGACCTAAGCACATGCCTCCAGTCATTTCCAAACTTCCCCCTACACACCTCCATATGCCCCTTACTTGCCCATCAGACCTTTCCACATGCTCTTAAAATACTCTTTAAATAGTTTCATCCAAAATGCCAGAAGTAACAATCTACCTTGAGATGGGCAGTTGGTAGATGTTCCCCCTTAATAATTCCGGTGATGTAATTGATATTCTGGATTCAGGTTACCGCATTTCTAATTAGAATATTACTGTTCATACTGTATATTTTGACTCAGGGAAGCTGAAATATCAGGTGGGCCTGATGCAAGAGTGGGGGTGTGGTCATTTGTGGGGGTGTGGCCTCAACTCGCTCAGCATTTTGTTCACTGCTTCCAATCTACATGTAGGGGCATTGCTCTACCTCCCTGGCTGTCATGGGCCCTCACCGGACCCTCCCTCTAGATAGGCCCAGGCAGAGATATTCTGTAACCCAATCCAGCCCCTTTCAGTGTCCTGGTTATGATTCCACAGCCACATCCCTAAGAAAGAGAGGTTATTTCTGTAACATAATAGCCAACATGCCCTTCGTCAGCAGAAAAATGGGACAGTTGTGTAACTTGTAACAGTCAGAAGAAAGTACATCCACATTACCGTCTAGTCCTCACCAAGTCCCAAAATTGTATAATTCTAATGACATGACCAATAACCCATAACAGATTTTACTTTGACGTTATTTATCCCACAAACAATAAGCCAGCATGAAGAAGCCATGAGTGAATAAGTATGTACACCTTATGATTCCATAGCTCATAGAACCACCCTAATCAGCAATATCTTGAAGTTATAAGTTTTCTGAGTTGACAAATCTCATACATCGTGTTTGAATGATTTTGACCAGTTCCTCCTCACTACACTGATTCAGTTCTTGGATGTTTGAGGGTGTTAGTTTATGCATAACTCTCCTAAGGTCCCGCCATAATGGGGTTTAGGTCTAGACCAAGACATGGATTTCATTCGCAAATGCAGGGGGGGGTTTCCAGGTGCCTGGAAACCTCCCTCCCCAGCCCACACCATGACCACAATAGAAATAGTAATATAATACAATTTTACCAGTGCTGCATGTTCTTCTCAGTATCACAATTTAAATAATTAGTACCAGCGATGGATCTTTTAACATGTGTCAGCCAGTAATAAATACCCCTGTGCACCATCTAGGAGATCTGGAAAACATGCACTGTTAGGGATGCATTGCTATAGACCATCAATAGGGTAAATATTAATTATGTCCAGGGCAGGGAATCGGTATGAGATGCCGGTGCTCAAGATCCCGGCTGTTGAAATCCCAATGCTGGCATCTAATGGTTAACATACAGTCACTTGTTGGTCGGTGTGCTAACCCTTCCTCTTTCCCTACCCTAACCCCGCCTGTTTGTGCCTAACCCTAACCTCTCCCCCTAGTGCCTGAACCTAACCTCCCCCTCCACGGTGCTTAACCCTAACCCTCCACCCATAGTGTCTAACGCTAACCCTCCCCCTAGTGCCTAACCCTAACCCCGCACCCCAAAGCTAACCCCCCCTAACACTCCGATACTTATCTTCGGTATCCCGGCGGTTGGGAGTATGGCGCTGAGCTTCTGAATGGTGTCGGGATTTCGGCGCTGGGCTGCCGAACGCCTACAGGGCAGTGTTCCCCTGCTGCTCCCCCAGGCTCTCAGACTAGCTCCCATGCACTGGAATGGAGCCCACATCTGAAATAAGAACATTCAGCTCAGGCAGGATGCAGGGCTGGATTGAGGGCCACATGGGCCTGTTGCTGAAAATGACCAAGGGCCTATTATGAGAAGCAGAGGAGGCGTGACCAGTGCTGTGAGGGTGTGGCCAGTGCTATGTGGGTGTGTACACCAACTATACGCTTAGCCCCAATGTCTCCGGAAATATGTAAAAGAAAAAAAAATGCTTAATTTTGTGAGATAAATAGAAATACAATTTTATGACTTATGATTCATGGCTGACCATGTGGAGAGCAGATGGCCAGTCAACATCATGTTGTCATGACAATGGGCCTATTTTTATGTGGAGGCCTGGAGCTGTAGCTCCATCCGCCCCATTGTTAATCTGGCCCTGGCAGGATGGCCCTACTGCCACATATAATGGCTTACTGTGATCTCTGGTCCTGTATATGCTGGAATTATGACACACAATACACTTTGTATGACACATTAAAGCTGGATAAGTGCTAATTATGCCCTCTTCATGTACTGGTCACACTTACTCTAAAATCAAGCATTTGGAAACGCCTCTCTAGAAATAGTGCGTGGCCCCTGGGTTTTGCAAATGCTTGTTTCTATTATTCTAGCCATCTGGTTGTAGACTTCCTGTTGTGCTTAGGTTCATTGTCCTGTTGTATAATCCCATTTCAAATAAACTCCTGAATAAGGAGGAGTTCATAGAGGATTGCAAATTATACATATACACCTAACCATGCTGGGCTGACATTATTATAAGAATACACTGGAACTGGCGATGTTAGTGCATTACCAGGTTATGCCATTTGCCACAAATGAAACATACTGTTACATTTGGGCTAGAGAGAGATTTTAAATCCTTTTTCTTAAACATGTTTTCTTTAAATGCAGCTTTTTTTTCTTTTATTATTCTTCAATAATAAAGGAAATAAACTCATAAATACTTAACATTTTGGCAGCATCCTATGCCAGTGACCTGCTATGGGCTCTGGTTATTTACTTTTGTTCCAGTAACAGTTTCCAAAAAAAAAAATATTTTTAGAGCATTATTACACTTTGGAAACATTTGTTAGAATACATGTATTCCCTGTTTTATTAATTGGGGGCTGTATGCAGATATACTGAGATACCGCAGAGCACAAGAAAGCCGAACGGAATTTTACAGAGATGAAATGTTGCAAGATTTCACCTCGTTGCCATACGTTTCATTTCTGGCACATTGGATCCGTTTTATAGGCTCTGCCCAATTTGTTGCACAATGTATACTCGGCAGTCCTCGCTGTCCATGTTGGACCTATTAGCTCCACTTCTCCCATTCCACTATACTTTTAATGACACAGCGATTGCTCCAAAAAATCTGGCTAATGATGTTAAATTGTATATTAGATGCACTGTGAACGGCCAAGTTACAGCAGTTGGTCTCCGTGACCTCGTATTCAGTCTCCAACTACTACAAATAATTGGTCAGCATATGATAAAGCTCTTGATGTGTCTTAAATTAGATTCAAGGAAATAAAGAAAATGAAATCCACACGTGGCAGAAATTATTTCATGGCTGGAAAAACAGGTTTCTACAGCAATAAAATCAAATGTCAGAAACACCATCACTGTGTTGTCAGGTTGCGCACGAAGAACACACACGTACTGCCCAGCATCGCGGTTATCAATGCGCCTGACTCATACAGTAAGTAGTGGTAGTGGTATCTATAAATTGCTGTC
Organism: Taudactylus pleione; assembly: GCA_031769625.1. Lineage (NCBI taxonomy): Eukaryota > Metazoa > Chordata > Amphibia > Anura > Myobatrachidae > Taudactylus > Taudactylus pleione. The sequence continues at coordinate 5,805,239 of JAUIMM010000188.1, forward strand.
TTTAGTCCAGTCTTGCATGATTTTGTTGCACCAGGCTTTAGTTGGCAAAATAATAAGGGGGTGGGGGTGGGGGGTTTAAACTTCATATGCACAATGACCAAACTGTAATTCTTTTGTGCACCACACAGGGGGCAGAAACACTGCCAGATGCAAGACATTTAAATGAGGTACATTGGATCATTAAACATTATTTTATATAGCATCTCTACATACAAAAGCACTGAAAGCAGGTGCAAAGTGCCCATGTCTGGCTGTGTCTGGCGTGGGGGTTGATTATGGGGGTCCCGGCAGTCAAAATCTCGAGGCCGGCATCCCGACAGTTAGGATATCGACGCCTGTTGGTTGGTACCCTAACCTTCCCCCTCTCCCTACTCCTAACGCTCCCTCCCCGGTGCCTAACATAACCTCTTATGGCCCTAAGATGGCATGGCCATGCCCCCTTTAACTGTGTGCCACCGCACAGCTTGTACAGAGGGCCTGGTATTTGGAATAGGCTGTGGTCACTAACCCACATGCTTGGCCACACTCCAGCCTAGTGTCAGTGCACAACAGATCTCCCCGGTGGCCCTGCCTAAATATCAAGCAGAACTTTACAGGCAGTATTTAAGTATTTACATCAGTACCTGCTCCAGGAGAGCTTACAGTCTACAGTAAAATTCTATACCACATGGATGGACACACACAAACTGTCTGCATATGGGCCCATGTAGTCAGGGGGGTTCCCACACCGCACACCCCTGCGCCTAGGAGAGATCCATGCCACCCCCCAACCCCAATTCTGCTATGACTGTGCGACCATCTTTCCGGTGATCCTGTAATCGGAAGATAGCACCGGCACAGCAGTGATCAATTCTCTGGCACTGTGCTAAAGCCTCTGCTCTATTCTGAGCAAGAGTGATATTTCCGATTACGTCATCGCTGAAAGATGGCCATGCAGCCGGAACAAGTATAGGGGGACACGCACAGTAATAGGACCCGCTGCACTGGGGACCCTCAACTCATGAAGTACCCTGCAGACTACAGTTCATTTTGCCAAAAGCCAATTAATCTACCGCCATGTCCTTTGGTTGGGTATGAAATTCCGGTAGTCAGTATGCCGCTTTTCAGAATACCGACAGCAGCATCCAGACCTCCGACATCCATAAGAACGGCTGGTAAGTATTTTCCCTAACCCCTAACCTAACCCTCCCTCTCCAGTGCCTAAACCTAATCTCCCCTTCCCCGCACCCTAAACCTAACAACCCCTCCCCGGTGCCTAAACCTAACCCTCCCCTTAATGCCTAAACCCTAACCTCCCCCTCCCTGCCACCCTAAACCTAACACCCCCTCCCCGGGTGCCTAAACCTAACCTCCACCCCTAGTGCCTAAACCTAACCTTCCCCTCCCCGCACCCTAATCCTAACACTCCCTCCCCGATGCCTAACCCTAACCCTCCCCCTAATGCCTAACCCTAAACCCACTACCTAACGCTAACCTCCCCTAACACCTCAATACTTACCCTCGGGATGCCGATGGTCGGGATACTAGTATTTAGACATCGGCATCCCACACGACCGGAATGCCGACTACATCCCCTTTGGAATATAAGAGGACACGGAGCACTCAGAAGAAAATTATGCAAAAAAATTGCTGAGAACGTATAAACTCCACACAGATAGTGCCCTTGATCAGAATTGACCCCCATTGCTGTGAGCCAGCATTGCTAAATGAATAGTGTTCCCAAATTTATTAATTCCAGGTTGGAAGGAAGTAGTGATGATATTTTTTTTCCCCCAAAGTTTTTAGAACTTTGCAATGTGCCACTGAGTCAAAAGTAATTGTGTCAAAAAATTCCTTCTGTTTCAGTTTAGCGCTATGAAACAAAACACACTGAACTACAAGTCTACATGGAGTCTTTGGCAGTTTCGTTCCGGATTCATGATTGCTTAGATCTGGGACTTGTTTGCCAAACTTAACAGTACAGATTTGATCAGCAATTCAGCTCTGTAGTACGGTGTTATGTGGGGTGACAGCTACACAAGTCAGTTATCAATTCCTCTTGCTCATAATGCAGCTCCTAGCCTGCCTGCCGCCATAATACACCATCTAAGTGGGCAAATCCTGGAGGTAAGGCTACACCCCTCCGAAAGGGGCAAAGTCCTTGTTCAGTATTGCCACCTATGGGCCTGATGGTTGAGGAAAGGTCTACTGCGACCCACAAAAATCTGCTATAACACACTATGGCCCTAATTCAGAGCCGCTCGCTGCCGCTGCCCGCACGCTGGGATTGTGGTTTTTTTTTTTTCTTCTCCGGCCGCTCGCAAAGCTGTAGGAGACCACCCACAGCTTGTACGACCAGGAGACCATCGCGATAATCGCGACCATCGACCTTGTGACGAGACCCTACGGTAGGGTCTAGGCTGCCGCAAGGCCGAGTGGACTTCCTGCTACTGACATCACTAGTGATGTCAGTAAGGCCTCCCTACAAACGCCAGGCGTTCCTAAGGGAACGCCTGCGTTTGTCCAGCCACCCCCCCTACCCGCCCACTAAACGGGGCGAACTGTCACTCACCATCGACAGCCGGCCCGTCTTGTTGCGAACCCCGTAGCGACTGAACTTCAGTCGCTCAGCAAGGCTCGCGCACGCCGGGCGTGGCGCACGCGTCGTGCCTAAACATCAGGCCGCTTGCGAGCGGCTCTGAATCAGGGCCTATGTGCATACGCTGTAAACAGTGTGTCTGTATTTTGCACTCTCAGAAGCTGTGTAACACATCTGGGGATGCAGATTGATTAAACTTCCCAAGTCCCCAGCATCTCCAGATATGCCTCATAAGAGATGTATCTATTGTTGGTGTCTGAGAGATGGTGTAAAGGTGTGTACTTAGGGGCCTACGTATCAAAGCTTGATGAGAGATAAAATTGTGAGAGAAAAACTATTAACCAATCAGCTCCTAACTGTCATTTTTCAAACACAGCCTATAAAATGTAAATTAGAAGCTGATTGGTTGGTGATTCATATCTCACAACTTTCTCTCTCATCAAGCTTTGATACATAGCCCCCTAATGGTGAAGAAAATATTGTTGCTGTTTATAAAAAAGTTTAAAAACCTGGCGTAGCTCCTAAACAGCTGTAGTGCTATAGCCCGGCCTGGATGCCGCTATAGTAGGGGGTAAGGAGCATGTAGCTGGGGTCCCTCAGTTGTAGATGTCTTTTTACAATAAGAAGACGATCAATAAATACGACAAAAATGGGTGGTTTTGCTGTAGATAGGATTTTCTCTACTTACCAAGCCCAAAGCCGGAAAAAGCAATTGGCGGGTATCGCTTGTACAGTCTCTGCCAGCTGCCCGCCAACATATAAAATCGCTGCAAACCTCTGATTACTATCACCATCTCCGGATGTGATAGCAGGGGGATGGTACAGAAACAAATGCTTTATTTAATTAAATAAATAAAAAATACTATTTAAATTTCTTTCATATTTTTCTGTGTTTTTTACATTTTTTTTTTTGCTATTTTTTTTTTCATTGTGTGTTTTGACCTTCTATTGGCTTTTTGTTCAGTAGACCGAATAATTTGAAAACAACACAGACAGTATGAGGCTAAATTTCCCATAGGGAATTCAGCCTAGCATAAAAATATGTACTCCAAAAGCCTGCTGATACATGTAGTTCCACTATATTATATATAATAATAATTATGTGTAATATAATAATTAAAAATAATCACAGACACCGACTTTCAAAGTATTTTTACAAAGATTAGAAAAAACTTCCCACAAACCCATCATTTACAATTTTATTCAACTTTTAAATCCATAAGAAATCTGTCTCCCTGAATTAAACCTAAAAAACATTAATACTTTAGAACAGCACATGTCACTTTAGTAGCCACAAAATAAATAAATTAATTGACCCTGAGGGGTATAATTTACTAAGCTCCATGTTTGCTCAAGATTGCATTAATAGGAGTATTTTCCCATTTTTTACAAGTCGGGATTCACTAAAGGCAAACATGAGGATTCATGAAACACTGTTAAAAACATGTTTGAAAACACAACTAGAAATGAATACACCATCGTCTGAACATGCCAGTACTTTTCATAACCAGGAATACAACTCTGGAATTTACCAAGAATCATGATTATAATCACAGGTGTAATTTATTCAAAGAAAGAGTTAATTTAAAAAAAAAATGATGTGAGGTCCGCCCCCCTTCCCCCGCCCCCCAAAGCTTTACCAGCTCCGGGCACCTAAGTCAGTCGATCACGTATACCATTGAAAAACAAGATCCTGTCAAACACAGGAGCTTATTTAAATCCCAAATTTATTTTCGAAATTGACCCCCATGTATGATCGTTCCTACTGATGTTTAATCTCGGACAAACACCGAGCTTAGTAATACACCCCTGGGACTCAATACTTGAACATGTTAGAATGTTCTCGGTACAGTGTAGTACTTTAACTATTTTTCACATTCTTCTATAACCCAGGGACATACCGCACCAGGACGAGTCCCAGTACTTTTGAGCAAGGCGCTGGTTGTCCACATATTTTTGGAGAGTATGATTAACCTTGCAAATATTAACATAGAACTCGAAACATGCACATCAGGCCTCAGTTTTCTAGTCATGCAGTACATTTAGGCCAAAAATCTAAATTGGGCAAAATTGAAGATTGATCCACTTTACAAGCCATAGTATCGGCCAGTGTATAACCATCTTAATTGACTTTAACGCACTTCTATATGAAAAAAAGCCCTGACTTGGGATTGTTCTCCATCCTTAAAGGACATATGCTGGTAAATCTAGTGTGTAATAGAGAATGATCTGACTTTACCGACATTCAACTGTATCAAATTTCTCTACTAATTAATCTGATGTGACGCACAGCGAATTTCAAAGGAGACTGTACATGACTGTGCCTAGGAAAAAAACACGCGCACCCCAGCTTTGCATGCAAAGATTCACACAATTCTAATTAACAGCCAATTGGCACTAATCAAAAATTATGGGAACAACAGCAGAATTTTTGGCATGGAACAGTGTTTATTAAATAGTCTTTTATTCCTTTCCACTGAAAACATAAGAGCTTAAGTGAAGAGATACATTTCTTTCATCGTTCTCAATATCAAACAGATTTTAATGACTTTTTCACATTGCTTAGATATTTTAATTTGTTGGACAGTGGTTTTTTTTTTTTTGCAGATGTTAATAGTAAAACTCTGTAGCGTTGCAAAGTGGAACCACATTTCATTACTGCCCAAATAAGCAGGATGGATTTAATATAAAAACAGAGTATTTATAAGTTAAGCCCTAAGTATACTCTAAAATATTCTACTGCAGTCTGATTTTTGAACTCTGAAGTTTACTATGTTTTGTGTTTTTGTTTTTTTTTCATTACTTATGTGCTATTTGTATTGATTGTGTATCAGGTCATCGTCCATGCTTTGCTAATGTTGCTGAACCAATGTAACCAATATGGTTTGAGACACCTATATCTTAATATGTTTTTTGTAAGATGTGCATTTCTGTAATTTGCATGCTTGCCAAAAATGCAGACCGGTCCCTAGCAGGGCAGGGGCGGACAGGTCAAGGCAGGTGCGGGTGTAAGCAGAGTTCAGTAAGGAAATGTTCATGAACTTGCTGCAAAATTGGACATGGGTTTATGCTATTTAGTAATGTATTTCACCTACGGGGACCAGAGGTCTTGTGCAACAATACAGAATAATGATGAGGGATATTAGTAACACTATATGGCTGCTTCTAAATAGTTGAGTTTTGACCCCTCCAACTGATAGAACTTCATTATTAGGATTTTAGGGACCGGATGGGGGTGCAATGATGACACGTCCACCGTTAATAGAGCCATCAAGCACCTGTAGCACCCTCTTCAGCTGGGAAGTGAGCAGCACCTGGAAGGCTGGTCCATTCATATCTGCTGATTTGGGGCCTGATTCAGAGCCGCTCGCGAGGGCACAGTGCTCGCAAGCGTCTCGATGTTTGGCCACTGCGCATGCACTGCGTCCAGCGTGCGCATGCGTGAGCCCCACCAAGTGACTGAACTTCAGTCGCTACGGGGCTTGCTACAAGACGGGGCGGCTGTCGATGGTGAGTGACAGCTCGCCCCGTTTTGTAGGCGGTTAGGGGGGGTGGCTGCACAAACGCAGGCGATCCCTTAGGAACACCTGGCGTTTGTGGGAGGACCTACTGACATCACTAGTGATGTCAGTAGTGGACTTCCTGCTCTATTAGAGTAGGGAGTCCACTCGGGCTTGCGGCAGCCGAGACCCTACCCCAGGGTCTCGTCGCAAGCCCGATGGTCGCGATAATCGCGATGGTCTCCAGTCCGCTCGCACAAGCTGTGGGTGGACACCCACAGCTTTGCGAGCGGCCTGGAGAAAAAAATAAACGCCAACAGACCCTGCGAGATGCCTGCGGCAGCGAGCAGGTCTGAATCAGGGCCTTAAGCTAAAGGCATTAATCCCTTCACATACATTAGCAGCTATATATTGCCCTAACTGGTTGCGCTGTCCATTTTTTTACACTTTTTGCACTTTTGTAATATTTTATATATCCCAGAAATACTCTTTATTCTAATTAATTAAGCACTACTGGCGCTATATAGCAAGTCTAGTTTTTACTATCTTTTTAGCAGATCACCACAGCTACCAAACTCTTGATTTAGCTGATACCCATAACCACTGGGGAAGTGCATACACAATAGATACAACACAATTGTTGGCTTAAAGTATAAACAGATTCTGTTTACTCTCTCTCTTAGGTTAGGGTTAGGCACCCCCCCGGGGGACTTAGGTTTAGGCGGCGGGGAAGGGGGGGTTAGGTTTAGGCACTTAGAGGGGGGATTAGGGTTAGGCACAGGGGGGAAGGTTAAGGTTAGGCACCCTAAAGGAGGGTTAGGGTTAGGGGGTAGATTAGGTTAGTGAATACTTACCTAAGGACGATCGGGATTTCCTCCTCTGTCGGGCAGGCGCTGTCAGGATTTGAACCGCCGGCCAGGGGTCCAGCAGTAATTCATACCGATTCCATATATATAATATATGTGGTGAGATCAGCTCCCTCCAAGGGAGAGGAATACAAGATCGGCACATTCTGTAACTACAATAGAAATTTGGAATTCCGTGTTTTTTTGGGCTGCATAGCTCAAACGGGAAATATAGAATTCCGGGTTTTCCAGGTCGCCCAGAGCCAGCAGGAAATCACTTTAGCACAGAAAGGGTTTAAAACGCTCACCCACCTGATGCTCTTTGCTCCTGATGCCGGACAAGCTGGCCAGGTGATAGGACTGGGGTGGTGATTAGCATTAGGGTGCCAGGACCTGGAAGGTCCACAGATATTGTAACTGCAGACTATTAAGCACAAGGAGTGCTGGGACATTTACTTTTATGTTTGTTTGTTTATTTTCTGTTATGTGCCTGTGTGTATCCAGGTCTATGCTCACATATGCTAAGGTGCAGCGTTTCCTGCCATTAAAAGCCACTGCTTTACCAAGCTATACCCCGTGTTACATTTGGTGGCCCCTATGGGGACTTGCAATGCTGTGTTGCAGCGCAATCGCTAGATGCCTACGGCATAGCAAAGGAACTGACGAGGCCAAACGTTCGTTATACGTGAGTATGGTTGGTGAACCATAAAAACCGCAGTCATATTAAGGACATTGTGTAACTTGCTGTGCACTGAAAGAAAAGTTGTTTGTGCGTGTACTGAAAAAAAAAGTAACTTTCCTTTTTTTTAATAAGGCGCTAAGACATATCAAACTGCTAATTAGTGTGTTCACCAGCTAGTGTTCAAGCTGTGTAATTAACTTCACCTGTTGACTGAGCAGAGCAAAGCGCACATACTGTACTGCAGTGCTGAAAGAAATAAAAAGTTTTTGTTTTTCCTGTGTTCTGTTTAACCCCTGCATTGCTGGAAAAAAAAGCAGTGTTTTCTTTTTCTGTGTAAAACTTGAATAACAATTGCTTTGCTGAAAAAAGAGATATATTTATTTGTGTAAACTGGCTTGTTATTTAAAAGCACCTACACCTGTACATACACCTCCCACTGTAAAAATGGAGGAAGATTTTCATACTATAGCACCTGTTGTTGGCCTCTCATCAAAAGACAGAGGAGCAAATGTTACAATTAGTGACCCAGTCAATGGGCACAACAGGTGCTGGACATCTAAAGAAAATGTCTGCCTCAGGTGACCCAGAGGCGTATTTGTTAAAATTTGAGAGGGTTGCACAGCACTTAAAGTAGCCAGCAGATACTTGGGCTGATAGACTTGCTCCATATCTCACTGGTGAGGCTCAGAAGGTCTATGCTGATTTGTCCTCCGCTGATGCAGAGAAATATGACCTAGTCAAAAGGGCCATTCTAGCTAGGTCAGGTCTCACTCCTTCTGGGAAGGAGTAGTGCTTCCACTAATGGGCCCTACTACCAGGGGTCCCTATTCAGAAGCAGGTTGCAGAACTCGTCAGACAGGGGCGAAGTTGACTCCAGCCAGAAGACCGCACTGCCGCTCAGATTGTAGTGACGGTGGTTATTGACCAGTGTATAAGAACCCTAGGGCGGAATATGAAGCGCTGGGTCATACACAGGGGCATATCTTCCTATTGGCCTGGATGGCCCTCGCCAGGGGCATCGGCCGAGGGGGGGGGCGCCGTTGCCACCCGACATCATTAGCAAATGATCACTGGTCTCCTGTTTGCTCTGCGCAGTGCCCCGCAGACAGCTGTCATTAATAAATGATCCCTGGTCTCCTTCCGTCTCCTGTACTCTTATCAGTGTACTCCATTGATTGTTAATGTGTATTGGGCTTCTTATATGTCCCTTTATATCAGAAACATTTAAAATTAAAGACTAATTTTTTTTTTTCTAATATATCTGTTCTCCCACAATACCCACCACATACCAATCACCACTCACTAATTCCCATATGTCAACCTTGCAGGAAAAGAGTGCAAGCACCACATCAACCACAATGCTCTATTCGCAAGGTATATTGCATATATGCAAATTATCTTGCCCACAATGCACCTTGCTTGTTATTGATGCCCTCTTTTCCTGTGTTGTTGAAATATAGAAATTAATAAACAGTACTTGCATGTAGTAAGTGTTATAACTGAAAAAATATAATTATATATATATATAAAAGTATATATATTTATATATATATATATATATATATATATATATATATATATAGTCTCCCTATTTCTACAGGCGTGTAAGTTGAATTACCCCCAGTGTAAGTACTAATAAATTTATATTTTTCTCAGTATGGGGAATTGACCATGATCTTTATAGGTGGTGGATACTCAGATGTCAGAATTAAGACATGATCCTTATGGGTTAATTTTATTATTGTGTGTGAGATAGCAATGGGCCCATGTGGGCTGTTTTACCAGTTAATTATATGGCAGAGTAGACAGTCCAATTTGAATATATGTAAATTATTTTACCCATAATGCATGTTTGTTTTTGATGCTATGTTTTCAAGCTTTTCCTGTGTTTTTTGGCATTAGTAAATAGTGGTTTGCAATAGAGTAAGTTCTGTAAAAGATATATATATTAAAAAGAGAAATAAAAAAAAATATTCTCCCTATTTCTACAGGTGTCTGAATTAAACTACCCCTAGTGTGTGTTATTTTATTTTTTCAAGTAGAAGCAGTCATTGGAGGGGGGGCGCCAGTCCCTTAGTTTGCCAGAGGCGCTCGGACCCCAAGATACACCCCTGGTCATACACGCTGATCCTCAAAATCTAGAGGAATTAAATACAGTGTTGGAGCAGTATGAGACTGCAGGAAATATGACAAAAATGCCAGAAAAGACACCAGGGAATGGGCAACCCGTTAAGATGGCACCCCATTGGCCTGTGACCCCGACTGTCACCCCTCCTCAAGGAAATACCTAGGAGACGCCAAGGACATTTTCTGTGAGTGCAGAGAGCCAGGTCACATAAGGCGGGACTGTCCCAGGAAAACAGAGCCTATGGAGTGTGGGGTTGCTAGTATGGGTGCTATGTACCCCGCTTTTTGCACGATGGTACCCCAGGATTTCAGACCGCCGTCAGTGTGGGAAACTGTGTTACTGATGGCCGAGAACTCCCAGCTATTATAGATTTAGGGAGTGAGCTAATCTCAGTAGAAAAGGTGCAAGGGTTAGTTGAAGCACTCCGCGTTCATGTTCATGGATCCACAGAAAACTTCTCCATATACGGTACATAATATATAAAATATATATATATATATATATATACTGTGTGTGTGTGTATATATATATATATATATATATATATATATATTATATCCATATGGCAGTCCAACTTATTAAGCAATAAAAAGCTAACTTCACTTGCCAAGTAACACCATGCTCGCTAACAGTACTGCTGCTGTCTGCGGCGCTCCTGCTTTAGTGCGCGTCCCAGTTGTGGAGAAGCAGCATTGCGTCCAGGCAGAGTAGGGTAGTGCACAGAGTAGGCTCATTGTGTATTTAGGGCCTGATTCAGCAAGGATTGCAACTGCGATTATGCACGCAAACGGCCGATTGTTGCAGCCTGAGCTCTCACTGCGTACAGGAAGGTTATCAATCTCTGAGTAAGGTCTGACCTTGTGCAAGTGTGCATGAGGCTGCAATGGTACTCCATGTTACTGATGGTTTTGCAGTCTTGTATCACGGATGTGTGCAAGGTAAGGTGGGTGTCCTTATGTGGTACTGCAACGGCATAGCTATGGCAGTGGATTAGCATATGATCGCGGAGCTCCCTCCATCGTGCGCATGCGCAGTGGGGAACATCGACCCGCTTGCGAGCGTACTGCCGCTCGCGAGCGGGTCTGAATGACCCCCTTGGTGCAGTAACAAACAACTTGCAATGAGATTGTCTCTAGGAGGTATATAACGACTGACCCTGCTTATGGGTTATAGTACAAAATGATAGGCTTATACTTGTGACTGTACTTAAGCCCTCCTTCTTGAATCAGTAATTGCTCCTAATAATGAGTATCTGCTCTTAGGCCTAATGAACTCCTCCAGGTTCCACCTATAAATTGCTGTGAAGGGCAAATAGTCCTGGCAAGGTTTTATGCTGAGCGCTGACTCGTAACAGCTGACAAGTTAAAAGAAGGAGGGTTGCTGTCACTGCCCTCGCTCAGCACCTGGTGCTTCCACTGCCTGCCTTAATGCTGGTTAGGGTCTGTTTTATTAGAATTAAAGGCACAGTTTCAGTCTCTGTTTTAACTAAGTGTCCACTTGTGTGCTGGAACTAAGGCAGTATTGCTATAGTGTGAGGTGATTCCTTTTGTGTTTCACTACAGACCTCTACTGGCAGCTTTAGTCACGATGGGAGGTATCCTCAGGAGATCACCGCCTCCGACACCTACCTCCGGACCAGTCTCCGACACCTGCCGACTCCCACAGCCTGCCTCTGACTCACTCGGGCCCGCCTTCCCAGCAGCCTCCGGACCCCTGCAGCACACAAGGGGAAGTGCCCGGAACAGCAGACCAGCTCTCTCCTTGCTGCGGCTCCCGCTCACGGTCTCCAGTGGGCTCCCAGGTTGGTGCGCAGACCCTGCGCTGTCTGGCATTACTTCGGGACTCAGCAACTGTCACTTAGGCAGTCCTCTACTTATTAGCTCCCTCCGGGTCACGTGGTAGAGGACAGTTACTAGGGGCTGTCATTTAGCACTAAAGGTAAGCAGGGCTCCCCTCTCAAGTCCATTGGGGAAGTCCTCCCCTCGTGCCCCGCTATTTTTAGTAGTTCAACTTCAAATGTAAGTCCACAATCCCAAGGGGGAATTTAGGGCACAGTCTCTAATACACAATAAGGCATACACATGCCATTCCTGGACATAAATACCATCAACAGTACAGTCTGATAACACCATAAATACATATACAATAAATATATATACATTTCTTATGAACAGGGATTTTCAACCTTGTGGCTCAGAAGTGGTACTCCCAGAACCGGGGTACCACATAACTACATCCCGGTTATACATGTGATTTTTCCAAGGTTTGAACTATTTAATGTAAAACTGTTTCCATAAAAATGTACTGCCTTAAAAAAACATGTTTAACGAAATGAGACAAAGGGGTTTATTTACTAAGCGTCAGGTTTGGCGCTCCCGATCGTGTTTATGGACAAATTTTAAAATGGCAGTGCTTTTACAGGTAAATCACTGAGCTTAGTAAATAAACTTCAAAGGGGGTGGAGGTATGTACAGTACGGCGTTTTCTACTTCAAAAAATGACTTGAGTTTTGGGTCTCGCGCTATGCTATGACTAGGTCCCATTTGGCACCCCCTTGTTGGAGAAGCATATTCCCAAACCCACTCTACTGTAAGTAATGTAATAAAAAAGCTTCTCACTTACAAAACTGCCACATGCAGGGTCGGAACTCAGTATCGCCAGGCAGCATAGGAAGATTTGCGGGAGATCCTGACAATGGTGTTACGCCCCTCGGAGGCGGAGTGCTCTGCTGAACGTTCATGGGCAGACACGCAGAGCAAATCCCTACTTCATCACTAAGCATGGCCTATTACCACACATGGCCCAACCTTATGTTAGTTAAAACTTTTCAGTTCTTATCCCTTCCTTCTCAACTCTCGTATATCTACTATAAGTCTCATGAAATATAAATATTTAATTAATGAAAGTACAAGGTACTTGGAGCTGCCATTATTTGAAGTGTCACATGTAATGTAATGACTTATACTGGTCTATGGGCAAACAGATGTGTCCTTTTACACCGTGGCTTCAGTCGCGCCAAAAAATCCCGGTACTGGGCGATTCTCTGCATGAGCGTCTTTGTTGCTCAAAATGTGCGTCTTAGTCGCATAAATAAAACAACTGGGAACAGCAAATGTACATAGCTAGATTTCACTGATCAATTTGTGACAGTTATAAATCTATAGGCCGTATTCAATTAGAAAAGACGTTTTTACGTGTTTTTTAGCGATAATTTTGCATGCTCGCTAGGCTGCGTTTGCACGCAGCCAGCCGATGTTTGCGATCTGCGCATGCGTATGCAGTGCACGTGCGCAAACTAGTCCATGCGATCGGGAAGCGTTCGCTCGCTGCGCATAGCCGGCTCGCTAGAATGAGTGACAGGACAAGCCATTTATGGGTGGTAACAGGGGATGGTCGATGAAAACGGGGGTGTGGTGGTGCGAACGCAGACGTGCCTGAGCGTCTTAACGCCGTTTTAGAGGCGTGCATAATTAAGACGCAGCATCATAGTACACATCGCATGGTTGAAAATTACACTGAAGCACTCGCAGTGCTTGCGGTAGGGTATGGTCAGCCACAAGTGCTGCGATTGCTTCCGATGGCACTCGATGTTACCGATGGTTGCATACACTTCCTGGACATGACGTGGGAAAGTGGGCGTCTTAAGACAGGCTGGTGGGCGTCTGCATACACACAGCGATCGCACGCTAAGACATAATGGGCATGCTATTGCCTTGCCGTGCGATTGCGGATTTGCATACTTTCACTGCGTGTGAACGCATCTAGCGAGCGGGTCTGAATCGAGCCCTCAATTTCATTCCATTTTCACCTATGCGCAAAGTCAAGGCACTAAAATAGGCGATACTTTTTCTCCACAGAATAGAAGGTGAAAAAAAGTGTAAAATCTATATTTAGGGGTGCAGATGTTGGGAAATTACTCAAAACCCTTGGTACACCACCCCAAAGGACAATTCACCCAAAAAAAGAGTAAAAAAAATCCAGGACTTTTCCGCGTGTGCAAAACTAATTGAATACCGCCCTAAATGCGAAAAAAGGATTCAGATGCGAGTGGACGTGGCTTTTCCTGATGTTCCACTGTGCTTCATCTGCGTGTAAAACCAATTCCTGCGCGGCTAATTTCGCAGCCCATTGTCTGTAGTATAGATGTAGTAAACAAAAATAGTGAACGCTGAAATAAGACACAATGTATATTTATTAATTTATCATCAAATATTAAAACAATCGCGCGGTCTCACCTCCAGCTCTGCCCTCTAAATTGCGTAACACCCCCGCTCTTACGAGCTGGCGGCCTCCTCCCGGAAGAGGCAGCCAGAAGTGGTTCACAGACATATCGCGGCACAGTAGTTGGTCAATATAACTGCAGATATATCGGTGCATCTGCTGGTGTGTATGGATGACCTGCCGATCACCCGTACACATGCTGCAGGGATCCAGCGGTGACTGACAGCTCAACTGGGCAGGCAAATTTAAATTAGGGGTGAGCGGGTTCGGTTTTACTCGGTTCTTATCGCCACTTTACCGCAAATTTGGCTCGATTTTATTCGCTATCCAAAACACATGTTCGGCGATAGCCAATAAAAAGATCTGAGTAAAACCGAGTAAAACCGAACCCGCTCACCCCGAATTTAAATGCACGGCCAGCTGTGACATCAGGCCCGACACATCGGCAGATGATGGGTAAGCCTGTGCAGTGCAAAAATGAGCAACATCCGTATGCAAGATGGACATCAGTGCAACTCGGCATCAGTCACTAAAGACCTCATTCTGAGGTGCTCGCAATTCGCACTCAATGTCGATGTTCTCGTAGCTGAGGGATCATTTGCAACTGCGCATGCGCAAAAAGTTCAGGAAACCCCCTACAGCGGATGCGTTAGACTGAGCATACGTACAAAGGTGCTGTTGCAATTGAGACAGACGGTACCAGATATGGGGCAGCAAAGTGATTTGTGTTCCTCCTGGGCGGTGACTGGGAGGTGGCCTGAAATTAATGCAAAACAAAGTCCATTTCATAGGAGTGTCGCGGGCATGTCAGTGAAACAGCTGTGTTCTCACACGCACAGGCGCGGCCGCAGAGGCCATGTTCAGACAGAGACACTGCACCTGCCATAGTGCTAGTATAAGTGTCGATTGGCGCCGCTGGTGGCGTGTGGAGATCACCAGCGGTATTACAGTGTGCAGAGACGCAGAAAGTGGTCGTCTCAGTTCTAACACAGTCAGACGCAGGCTACTCCTCCACCAGGGGACTGCTGAAACTAACATTTGCATATTATCGCTGTTGCGACTCTGGCGAAAGCCGCAACAACGGGCGCAGCAGCATTCACCTCTGAATCAGGCCCTAAATCTAATTTTTGGGCATTTTACACGGGTTCATTCTAGTGCCTATCCTGCAACAGCCAGCATCACCTAGTTCTGCCACCATGCAGTGCAACGTGCTGTATGCATTTCATTGTGCACATCCACAAATAGGTCCTCGGGAATTATATAGCTTCTCGGTGCAGCGAGAAGAGACTTGTGTTACAAAGCAATGAGGACGTGCTATGCTGCTGCCTTTCTCTATACATTACTAAGTAACCCTTAATATTAGCATGTCATCAATGTAACCATGACTATCCAAATGGCGGACCACCAGCCAAGTGCAAACTTTCAAGACCTCTTTGTGGATCTTGTTCCCCAGAGAACGTTATATACTGTAATGGAGCAGATTCTGAATCACGTACATGTTCTAATAAGCGCCAAAAAAGAAAACAGCTTAAAAAGTGGGAGGCACATATAGAAACCGTTGTAATTCCTACACCGTTCACCTGATTTGGATGTAATTACCCTCAAATTAAATCTGAAAGTCTGCAGTTAAAGCACATCTTGTTTGTTTCATTTCAAAGCCATTGTGGTGGTGAATAGAGGCCAAAATATGAAAATTCTGTCAATGTCCCAATAATTATGCACCTGACTGTATGAGAGTGATTTACCTTGTATCACAAGTCATTGTTTGAATGGCAGCAGGGAACAAGATTATTTAGACCCTATATGTACCAAATACATCAATCAGTGTAAATCCGCTGCCAGTAAGAATGATGTATAAACATGGATAAAGAGCAAGATTTTTTGATATTATATATACCAATAATTGTTTTCTTACTGTATGCTGCTTGCAACATTTATGTTGTTTACATTTGTTCACTATATGTATTTGTTTTACATGTGAGTTACCTAACTGAATTTATCCTAGTGTATATAAACTGAGTGCTTTCCTTAGTCTTGATTGTAACATCTGTGCTCTTTATCCATGTTTATACATCATTCTTACTGGCAGCGGATTTACACTGATTAATGTACTTGGTACATATAGGGTCTAAATAATCTTGTTCCCTGCTGCCATTCAATCAATGACTTGTGATACAAGGTAAATCACTCTCATATATATTATATATACCAACAAATGTTTTCTTACTGTATGCTGATTGCAACATTTATGTTGTTTATGTTTGTTCACTATATGTATATGTTTTACATGTGAGTTACCTAACTGAAGAGAATTTATCTTACCAAGTTCACTATTAAAAGTTAAGTTTTAATTTCATATAATTCTGTTCATTCATTTTCATTACATTTCCTTTCTAAGAGTGCCCCAACAAAGGCTTATTTGTCTTTTTTTCTAGTTTTTGCTCTTTGCATAACTATTTATTATATGTTTCTGGGTGGTAACTGGAGGCTGCTTTGGAATCACACGGAACTCTCCTGTCTCACGGTAGTGGCATGGTATTTTCGTGAGCGTGTACTTTCTTGATCGTAGCTTGCAGACTGAGATGGGACATGTATTTCAGCTGGATCCGTTTGTCACGGCTGCCGACACTTGAGACCACTGGAGGAGGGCAGGCCTACTAGGCACAATAAACTGGGGTGGTCTTAGGAATGACCTTTCCATAACACACAGTAGCAAAGGATAAAAGTAAAATAGAATTTATTCACAAAAGAATGATAATCAGCAAGGTCTCAAATAAAGTCTCAAACAGCACAGAGGTTCACATATGCAATAATATGTATAGTAGAGAATTCCCAAATATATATATACAGTCTGTAACATAATAACTAACGTGGTAGGGAACCCCGAGTCCAGAATGAGGCCAACACCTCAGGATGACACTGAGGACCTTTGCCAGGGTAGAACCCTGTAGTAATGGAAATCCGGAGCAGAGCGGGCCCTGCAGAATAATATAGTTCCGGGACAGGACCGAGCCTTGCAGTGCAGTGAGAGATGAAGCAAACTTGAGCCTTGTGGAGTAGTGAAGTCAGAGCAGGGTTAAGCCCTGTAACGCGATGAGATTCCAGGACGGGGTTGAGCCCTGAGGCATGGCTAGAGTTCAGAGCGGGGTTGAGCCCCGTGATGCAGAGAGGATTGTAGCGGGGTTGAGCCCCGTGATGCAGAGAAGATTGTAGTGAGGTTGATCCCCGTGATGCGGAGAAGATTGTAGCGGGGTTGAGCCCCGTGATGCGAAGATGACACTGTAATGGTGCAGTTGACAACTGTAACAAGGATGAGTTCAATATCCACAGGAACGAAAAGACAACAGGCAAAGTAAATAGTGCAGCAAAATGGTGAAACTGCAGTGATGGAGCAATAAGCAATATTTAGGCAATAGGAATGCTGGGCCTTGTAGTGCAGCGGGTTTCTGGCATCAGAAGTTCATCTGGAATATAACAAAGTCCACAGCAAGCCACAGGCACAGCGGATCTGGCAGGAGTCCATGAAAAGACCTGAAAGCAATGTTGCACAGACACTGAGACACAGTTAGTAACAGGCTTTATACTAGAGGTCTGTGATCCATAGGAAGTTTCAGAACATGTGACCCAAATGGAATCAGGTTTGAAATAATGAGCAATCTAGGAATCCCACAACCTGACGACACCTGGGAAACAGATGATCACTTTAACACTCTGGACACGCTCGCAACCGGGTCGATGGTGGCCCACAGCGCATGCGCACGACGGAGATGGCTCCGTCGTGCGCATGCGCGAAACCCGGCTAGAGACGGGCATTCCGTCGCTCTGGGTCTCGTAACAAAGGGGGCGAGCTGTCGATGTTGAGTGACAGCTTGCCCCTTTGGTGGGCGGGCCAGGGGGGTGGCTGCCCAAATGGAGCTTTGGGGGCGGCCCCACTGACATCACGAGTGATGTCAGTGGAGAGATTCCGGCTTTGTTAGAGCCGAAATCTCTCTGGGGCTTGTGGCAATGAGACCTTACCACAAGGATCTCGTCGCAAGCCCGATGGTCGCGATGGTCTTGACCATCGCGACCATCATCATGGCTGCTCGCTGTAGCTGTGGGTGGTTAAAAAAAAAAAAAACCCCGGGGCTGATTCAGAGCGGGATGTAGTCTGGAATCCGACGGTCTAAATGCCGACCGCCGGCTTCCAGACTGCTTTATCCCGAGTCCCGACTAGGAACAAATGACAGGCTTCTAAATGTAGACGCCTGTAATTTGCCCGACGTCTGGAGACCGGCGCCCAGCATCCCGATCGAGCCGCAAGGGTGAAATGCCGGGCGTCTAGATGTAGACGCCCGTATTTCTCCGACGCCGGGAGACCGGCGCCCGGCATCCCGATCGTAGTGATTCCGGGCGCCGTGAGCGGACAGCTGCGGGGGGGAGGATTAGGTTTAGGGCTCCCGGGGGGACTTAGGGTTAGGCACCCCCCCGGGAGGGTTAGGGTTAGGCTAGGGGGAGGAAGGGTTAGGGTTAGGCACCCCCGGGGGGGACTTAGGGTTAGGCACCCCCCCGGGGGACTTAGGTTTAGGCAGCGGGGAAGGGGGTGGTTAGGGTTAGGCACTTAGAGGGGGGATTAGGGTTAGGCACTTGGGGGGGAAGTTAGGTTTAGGCACCCCTAAGGAGGGTTAGGGTTAGGGGGGTTAGGTTAGTAGATACTCACCTATCCACGATCGGGATTTCCAGCGCTGTCGAGCTTCCGCTGCTCGGAACTCTGCTGATGTCGGCCTGCCGCTGACGGGAATCGAACCGACGGCCATGCGGCCGGCGCTATTTCATGCCCATTCCGTAATAAGCAGCTCACCAGAATCAGCCCCAATGGATCGAGTGACATCTTTAACAGAATGTGACCCTAGTTGTCCCTATAACTGAATTTTTGGAGTATATTTACTACAGTGCGGGTTTTACATACGTGGAGATGCTGCCCATAGCAACCAATCAGAATCTACTTATCATCTAGTATCTTCTAGAAGATGATAGCTAGAATCTGATTGGTTGTTGCCCATAGCAACCATTTAGATTCTACTTACCTATCTAGCACCTTCTAGAAGATAATAGCTTGAATCTGATTGGATGCTAATAGCTATGGGTAACATCTTCACTTTTGTAAACCCGCACTTTAGTACATAAACCCCTTAATATGAAATTTGCCCCTAAATAATGTCAGAAGATCATTTCCAATCATGTTAGTGTATGATATGCAGTGTCCATGAAAAAGCAAACTGCATGCAGCTAAACTAAATATAACTATAGTTTACTCTAAGCTTGGCTACGGTGCCAGAGCTTTGTGTAACAAGCCTAATTAGACATGTGCGACTTATCATATTATTTAGATAGCTTGTATCTATTCTGCTCTTGTAATACATCATATTGAATCATTAGAGGAGTATCCGTTAATGAATTAGGACAGCGTTCCAGGAAGGACGCACTTTTCCGAACATCTCGTGTCCAAGTCTGCATGTGGTCCTGTCATTCCCTGCCCTTTGATATCTTAACTTCAGAGTCCGACTATTTTCCCATAATTAAATTACAAAAACAAAGTTCAGTGCTATTGATAACGGCGCCCGCAATCTAAAGTGTGTTATCGACTGTCGTCTGTCTCACTCAGAGACTTTTACGGTCAACCGATTATTAACAGTCCAAGAACGCACTTCATTGCTAAGCAAACATATTAGCAAGATGTATCCAGCGTTGTAAATACAGCCTGTCAAATAATAATGAGGGGAATACTTCAGTAAACAGAGAACAGACCAAGGTAGGGTAGTTCTAAGCTAGAGCAATCTGTTTCCCAAAGCTTGGCAGTGTCTGATTTAACTATCTATTTATTTCTGTTGATAATGGAGATAGATAAACAAATATATATCTTGAGAAGCATAAGCAGCTATAACCACTTACAGGGTGTGTGTCCTTCACATGGAAACTAGTTACACTGCCATATTCCCACCAATGAAAAGAATAGGCATTGTTACTGCTGATCGGAGCTTCATGTAACAACAAATATATTATTCTTTCATCTGTTTCTTCTACACTATTTAAACTGCCTTTATAGAGAAAACAAGTAAGTCAACAGCTGGCATTCGAATTGCCCTAAAGCTCTCGTCCTTCCCAATGGTCGATAGTTTTTAACCTTCAACAGAAAACCATCGATGGTTGAGCCATCGATGGCTGAGTGCTGCGCATGCGCAGACCTAAAACATCAGCCCGTTGCCAATGTTCTCCAATATCGGGGGAACCGTCATCGATTGTACGGCATTGTTGACCCGCCAACAAGGGCAAAAACACTTCCCATAGGCCATAGACCATCGATGGTCACAAAACCGTCAATGACCGATTCCTAGAGGAGGGTTCCAGACTTTGGACCTGGGAAGTGAGACCTGAGATTTGGGGCCAGCGTTTGTCCAATATCCTATGACTGTTCCAGTAAGAGAGAGTGGGCCAGATTCTGAGATGCACCCAAGGCCGATGTTCTTGGGGGCATCGTCATCGTCATCATCATCGTGCTGCGCATGCGCACACCTAAGACATCAGCCCGTTGCCAATGTTCTCCAATATCGGGGGAACCGTCATCGATTGTACGCCATTGTTGACCTGCCAACAAGGGCAAAAACACTTGCCATAGGCCATAGACCATCGATGGTCACAAAACCGTCAATGGCCGATTCCTAGAGGAGGGTGCCAGACTTTGGACCTGCGAAGTGAGACCTGAGATTTGGGGCCAGCGTGTGTCCAATACCCTATGACTATTCCAGTAAGAGAGAGTGGGGCTGATTGTGAGATGCACCCAAGGCCGATGTTCACATAGCTGAGCGATATTTTGCAACTGCACATGCTCGAAAATTTCTGAAATCTTCTATGGTGCCTGCGTTGCGCAGAGTGTACGCAGACAGATGCTGTTGCGATTGAGATAGACAGTATCAGAATTTGGCCTGAAAAGTCATGAGTGTTCCTGGGGCCCAGCCGCACTCGCAATAGCGGTTGCGAGAATGTGCAAATGCTAATCTCAGCCCTTGTGCACCATGGTGCGATGGAGCGTACGAGCGAGGTGCCACAGGTTGGTGGTCCAGCATCAGATATAATGATTTTAGTCAGTGTGATAGGCAAAACCAGTGCTAATGGCTGCCAATCAAAAAATATTAGAGATGAGCGGGTCCTGTTCCCTGAGAACCGGACCCACCCGAACTTCGGGGATCCGGGGCAATCTGAGGTGCCCCTCAGATCTCTCCTCCTGCCACGTATCTCTAATCAAGGCAATACCTCGCGATCCTCTGTCGGAATTCGAGGTTTTGCCTCGAGTGGCCATTTTTAAAAATCCCTTTGCCTTCAATGCGCAAAGCACAGATTGGCTGACAGAGCCATCTGTCACGGCTCTCAGCCAATCAGCCCATTGAATGCAGGGAAAAAAGAAGATGGTGCTGGTTCCCGCGGCTGGCACCCCCCACTGCCAACACACCTGCTGCCGGCACCCCTGCTGCCGACACATCAGCAGTCGGCACCCCCGCTGCTTACACCGCCGGCAGCCCCGCTGCTGACACCACTGGCTCCCCCACACTGCCGACACTGCCGGCACCCTGCATTAAGAACACCCCTGCACTGCCGACACAGTCAGTAAACCTGCACTGAGGACACCGCTGGCACCCCCGCTCTGCCGACACCGCCAGTACCCTGCACTGAGGACACTGCCAGCACTCCCACACTGCCATTTCATGTACTGAGGACACTGTCAGCAACTCCCGCACTGCTGACACAGCCAGCAAACCTGCACTGAAGACACCGCTGGCACCCACGCTCTGCTGACACCACCGGTACCCTGCACTGAGGACACTGCCAGCACCGGAGCAC
Source organism: Taudactylus pleione (assembly GCA_031769625.1). NCBI lineage: Eukaryota > Metazoa > Chordata > Amphibia > Anura > Myobatrachidae > Taudactylus > Taudactylus pleione. Next base: position 5,827,068 of record JAUIMM010000188.1, read on the forward strand.
TGCCATCCCATGTACTGAGGACACCATCAGCAACCCCTGCACTGCTGACACAGCCAGCAAACCTGCACTAAAGATACCACTGACACTGCCAATATTGCCGGTACCATTCACTGAGGACACTGCCAGCACCGCAGCACTGCCATCCCATGTACTGAGGACACCGTCAGCAACCCCTGCACTGCCGAAACAGCCAGCAAACCTGTACTAAAGATACCGCTGACACTGCCAACATCGCTGGTACCCTTCACTGAGGACACTGCCAGCACCGCAGCACTGCCATTCCATGTACTGAGGACACCATCAGCAACCCCTGCACTGCCGAAACAGCCAGCAAACCTGCACTAAAGATACCGCTTACACTGCCAACATCGCCGGTACCCTTCACTGAGGACACTGCCAGCACCGCAGCACTGCCATTCCATGTACTGAGGACACCGTCAGCAACCCCTGCACTGCCGAAACAGCCAGCAAACCTGCACTAAAGATACCGCTGACACTGCCAACATCGCCGGTACCCTTCACTGAGGACACTGCCCGCACCGCAGCACTGCCATTCCATGTACTGAGGACACGGTCAGCAACCCCTGCACTACCGACACAGTCAGCATATCTGCACTGAAGACACCGCCAGTACCCTGCACTGAGGACACTGCCAGCACCACAGCACTGCCGTTCCATTTACTGAGGACACCTTCAGCAACCCCGTTCTGCCGACGCTGCTGTCACAGTAAGTGCACTATTGGTGTATCCAACCCACACTGTATAACACACTGTGGACCTGATTCAGACCGCTTGCTAAGTTGCGCTAGCTCGCTGTGAGCGATTTTTGCCCATCTGCGCATGCTTATAATTCGCAGTGCGTGTGCGCAAGCCATTCTTTGCGATCTGATTTTGGTTGCTCATAAGCCATTATCAGGTTGCTACATTGAGTGACAGATAGTGCCGTATGTGGGTGGTAACAGAGGAAGGTGCTTGTGAACGGGGGAGTGATGTTACGAAGGGCGTGCATAATTAGCAAAGTAGCGTCATTGTACACGTCACCTGCATGTATTTCAGCCCGCACTGAGTGCAGTGCTTGCGGTAGGGAAAGGCAACCTCAAGGGCTGTGAGCAGCTCCAATGGCCCACGATGGTTCCGATTAATCCTACATTGCCCTGGAGATGACGTGTGTTGCGAGTTGCAAGGGGGCGTTTTCAGACACTTGCGAGCGCACTTTGCCATAGCTCGCTAAAACATAGTATGCGTCCTTACGCGAAGCAGTGCGAGCGCTTAATTTTAATATCCAGCCCCTTTTTGCCAGCGAGCGATCGCATCTTGCGAGCGGGTCTGAATCAGGTCCTGTATCCGTGTTGGAAATTGGAAGCTGAACTGCCACATGTTAGTGCAGCCCACTGTGTCGCTTAGCTTAGTCAGCTAGCTAGCTGGATGCAACCTTTTGGCTTTAACTAGATGAAAAAAATAATATTGTGAGGTGGTCAAATTGATTGGAAATGACTGGAAATAAATGTTATTTAAGGTTAATACTGTAGGAACAAAAACAGGCCCATGTTATGTGATTTTAGCTGTTTTTATGATATTTTAAGAAAAAATCTAGATCCAAAACCGAAACGCGAAAACAAAACACCAAGGGAAAAAATCCAAAACCAGATTCAGATCCAAAACCAGGGGAGATCCAGATCCAAAACCAAAACACGAGGGTTGGCGCACATCTCAAAAAAATATATGGACAAAAAGAAGCGCAGCACTGTCAACCACCACATAACTGAACCAGAGGGGGACAGGTAAGCACAATTTACTACATTTAATTTTTGTTGAATTCCTCAATAAGAAACTTTAGGCCCAGGAGTGCCGTGGAAAGAATGCTGATACTCCAAGTGGCAGTGGTTCAAAAAAGTTTGGGAACCACTGCATTAGACATGTTTTTTTTTATGTAGAAAGTGGAGTGCACTACTGCACAGACTCCATGTTCTTTTAAGGAGGCTTTCTTTCCCTGGGCCCGATTCAGACCCGCTCGCTAGATGCGTTCGCACGCAGCGAAAGTATGCAAATCGCACGGCAAGGCATTAGCACGCCCACTATGTCTTGGCGTGCGATCGCAGTGTCTATGCAGACGCCCAGCAGCCTTTCTTAAGATGCCCACTTATGCACGTCATCTCCAGGATGTGTATGCAACCATCGGTAACATCGAGTACAATCGGAAGCGAACGCAGCACTTGTGGTTGACCATACCTTACCGCACTCACTGCGAGTGCTTCAGTGTAAAATTCAGCCTAGTGACGTGTACTATGACGCTGCGTCTTAATTATGCACGCCTCTGAAACGGCGTTAAGATGCTCAGGCACGCCTGCGTTCGCACCGCCACTACCCCATTTCCATCGACCAACCCCTGTCACCACCCACAAACTGCTCGTCCTGTCACTCATTCTAGCGTGGTGGCTATGCGCAGCGAGCGAGCGAGCGAACGCTTTGGGATTGCATGGACTGTTTAGCGCATGCGCACTGCGATGCAGAGAATGCAAACATTGGCAGGCTGCATTGCGAATGCATCCTAGCGAGCGGGTCTGAATCGGGCCCCCTGTTCCAAGAGGCCGTCGACCTAAGTACTGCACATAAGTGGCTCCATCTTGTCAATGTGTGTGCAGAGACAGTAGTCTCCCACTTAGCTACGGTGAGACCTGTGATTACCTGCACCCAAAGTGTGTCCGGCATCCTGCGCCGCTACAGGCAAGCTGCATACACTCACCAGCTGGGGAACTGTATGACATCCCACTTCACTCCATGACCAGAGTGTGTACAACAGTGAGTACGGCTGTACACTGAGTAACACTAATAAACCACTCCACTGGGCTGTTCAAACTTGTAATGCATCCGCTGGTGTGTGCAGAAACTCTGCTATATCCTCAAGCCTGTACACACATATTTCCAACTATTTTGATAGACAACAGCCGGTAAAGCTCCCTGTCAATTGTACAATAGTAATTTTTTGATGTAATATTGAGTACAACTAACAGCAATTCCAGTTACTGTAAGTGACTGAAAATAAAAAATAGTTCATGACAAGTGTCACCGGTTCTGGCCCTATAAATTATCCCTTTGGTGGTGTCTTTAATTGCCGCAGGGTGTGTGGTGCAGCCCGCACCACACACCCTGCACACATGTTCTCTAATGCTAATCTCTCCATAGTTCCACAGCGGCAGCACTGCAACAGCCATTTTCCCTGCAATCTGCGCATGCGCAGTAGCAAAATCGCCAGGAAGATGGCCACCGAATCACTTTCCCAGAGACCTGCGCACTATACAGTAGACTGCGCGCCAGTGTAAGGCGAGGCAGAGTTTTGGTATGCTAACCCCATACTTGCCTACTCTCCCGGAAAGGCGGCCGGGAGGCTCCCGAAAATCGGGTGATGCTCCTGGCAACTCAGAACAGTAAGCAAGTCTCCCGCATCCTCCTCCACCGCCTGCACCCTTCCTGCGGCCTCCCCTCCACACACAGGCATCCTCTACCTGCTCGCACCCCAATCCCCCACCACCCCCCGCGGGCACCCACTTACAGAGCAAAAGTGGGCAGTCCGAGGGAGCTGATGACGCTATTCGCAGTGAATCGCTATTTTCTTGGCACTGTATAGCGGGTTGCAGGGCCACACTGACACAATTGTGCCACAACGCCCACTTTCCCAGCCCCCATGCTCCCTCTCTGCTGATCTGGCACCGAAGTCTGTAAATATGGCTAACCCCTAATCCTGACCCTCACCCCACAACCTAATCCTAACCCTCACCCTAAACCTAACCCCCACACAGCCGAACCATAACCCTCATCCTAACCCCCACTGCCCAACCCTAATAACGGCATTCTAGAGAATGTTGGCATTTCACCCGACGACATTTCAGGTGTCAACAGTTTGAATTTCGGCATCTTGATTGTATCACACCCGGAATGGTTGATTGTTACGTAAAAGTGCATTCAAAACCACAGGCTACTGGGGCCACTAATAGTGGGTACTCACTGGGCGATTAAAGTGGACGACTGAACGATAATCGTTCAGTCGTCCACTTTATTGTCCATTTTTATCACAAAAACGATGAACGATAATGACGACGGGCGTTCCCGCGGGTCGTTCGTCATCATCGTTCATCGGGTTAACATGCAGGCCAACCTGACAATGTCGTCAGGTTGCTGCATGTTATGGAATGGGGGAGGGAGCCCGGCGCTAAACGATATCGTTAATGATATCGTTCAGCGGGTGTGCTCAATGTCATGAATGACATTGAGCACACCCTGCCGGGGACACACTAGATGATATCGCTCAGGGAGCATATCGTCTAGTGTGTACGCACCATTAGACTACAGGACCAAAGCAAAAGGTCTCAGGACCTCATTCAGAGCCGGACGTTATGTGCGGTCGTTCGTTCAGAAAATAGGGGTGGCTATTCAACTGAACCGTTCGCTCTTTGCGGTCTGTTCACGCCTCTAGGTCTGAACGAGCAAACAAAACTTGCGGTCGTTTTTTGGAAAACTACGCCCCCTGGCTGCTCGCATCCTACGTCATGTCCTCTATTTATTAGATTAATCGAGTACATCGACCAGCGTATGAACTGCTCGCTATTCTTGTGGTTGGTTTTTCCTACCACAATTTTGCGAGCAGTTCTGACTATAAAATAACCCAGTGACGTGGTCAATGACGCTGCTGTATTAATTATGCACACCCATAAAACGCCCGTTTTGACCTTTAAGCACGCCTGCGTTCGGATCTCCACTCCCCGTTTTCAAGCACCTTCCCCTGTTACCACCCACATACGCCTCCTCCTGTCACTCAAAATAGCAGGCATTCGCTATTTAGCGAACAAACGATTTTCGGCCGCACTGACTGGTTCGCGCATGCGTATTACGATCCGTACGCATGCGCAGTTGGGCAAACATCGCTCGGAACGAACGAGCGGCCGCTTACAAGCGGCTCTGAATCAGGCCCTCAGTCCCCTCCCAAATGCAAACCCAGGCATCCAATCAGATTCTGACACGTTTCCAGTAATGTTTAGGAAACAAAAGCGAAAATCTGATTGGTCACAGCATTATATTCCAGTGCACTAACTTTCATAACAGTTCCCCAATGTCTATGAACAGATCAGGGGACTTTTGTATTGTGTTCTGTGTTGTTTGTCCTCTTCCGGAGAACCTGGCATTTTATAATAACACCGTTCCTTCCTATACCCCACCCTAATTACTGTACGTACCCGTCTGTGCAGCGTACATGGAAACATGTGGCTCACCTTTCACTGTGATTGCAGCATGTGGTTTGTTGGTCGATGTTGTTTTCTTCGGTCACATTACATAAACACAATTAGCATTGGGATGAGACCCAGCAGAAGGAGAACGGGGTGTTTAACCACAGAACAGCAAAATAATTCTGATGGCAAAATATCATAAATTATCATTAAAAAAAAAACAAATTGTAAAGGCTTGGGAGAAGGGGTTTGATACAAAAGATCGACGATGTAAAGGTGTACAATCAATGGGTCGACACTGGATTGTCGTCATGCAATAGTTTGACAGATATAAAAGGTCGACAGGTACAAAATGCAGACAGTGCGGAATGCCGACATGGACAAAAGGTCGACTTTTCAAATGGTTGACACACAAATGGTCGACAGATTTATTTTTACCCTAATTCTAACCCTAACCCTCCCCCTAGTTCCTGAACCGAATTCTAGTCTAACCCTCCCCCTAGTGCCTAACCCTCCCCAAGTCCCTAATGCAATCTAATCTTAAAAATGTCGACCTTTTAACCCTGTCAACCTTCTGCACTGTCGACCTTTTGTACCTGTTGACCTAGGGTTGGGTATGGGATCCCGGCTGCCAACTGTCAGAATACTGACAGTGACATCCCGACGGTCACAATCCCGGCTCTGGAAGATAAGTTCCCTACACCTAACCCTCCCTTCCCGGTGCCTGAACCTAACCTCCGCCGTCTAGTATGTACCCAGCTTTAGACACTGAATGAGTGATCTAGTGTTATTATATATTATATTATTCTACAATAATTTTGTGTGATTTCTCAACACTAATAAAGATTTGATTCACTCTTTTCCCAGGTCTCCGGATAGAAGATCAACAATGTAAAGGTCTACAGTCAATGGGTGGACACCAGTTGGTTGCACGCAATAGGTCAATGGGATGTAATCAGCATCCCAGCAGATGGGATGCCGACAGTATAAATACCGGAACCGGAATCCCGACAGGATCCCGGCTCCAGAATCCCAACCGTCGGCATCCCGAAGGTAAGTATTGTGGGTTAGGGGAGGGTTAAGTTTAGGGTTCGGCACTAGGGGGAAGGGTTAGGGTAGAGAGATGGGAAGGCAGGGGCGTATCTATAATGGGTGCAGGGTGTGCGGGGAACACGAGCCCCTGGATCCAGGGGGGCCCCGCACCGCACACCCTGCACCCATAATATTACTTACCTCTCCAGAGTCCCACGTCGGCGCGGGGGTCCGGCGCTGTAAAACGACTTGAAAATGGCCGCCGCGGCAATATTCCCGGTGACCTGTACATACATTATAGACTCTGGGCACACTCTAGTGCCCAGAGTCTATAACTCCAGCGCTGGCCGCGCACAGCTCAATGTGCTGCCGGCAGCCAGGCGGAGAGGAGGGGCCCCGTGTCAGAGACTGCACATGGGCCCCCTCCTCTCTAGAAACGCCCCTGTGGGGAGGGTTAGGATACCAACAACAAGTGTCTGTATGCTAACCCTGTCGGGAAGCCGGCTTCGGGATTCTGACCGCCGGGATCCTGAGTTCCAGCATAATGGTCTCAGAGTATAACAGGCCATGTTTTAACTTTGAACGGGAAGCGGTTAATATACCTACGACCGGGATGCCGGCTGCCGAAATCCCTATGCTGGAATCCAGATCAGTGTTAGAAGACCGGCACCGGAATCCCGACATGGCTGGATATGCCGACAGCCGGCATCCCGATCGTAAGCATAGCGGGGACATGTAGGTGTTAGCCGCGGGAAGGGGGAAGGTTAGGTTTTGACACCGCAGGGGGAGTTAAGAGTTAGGCTGCGGGAGGGGGTAGGTTAGGCTCCAGACAGGGGAGGATAGGGTCAGACACCACCGGGGGATGGTTAGGGTTAGGCACTAAGGGGGGACGGTTAGGGTTAGACACTAAGGGGGGGAGGGTGGCGTACCACTAAAATAATAAAAAGCCAGCCAGGTCCACCCCCCAATTATCAGGATCATCCGGACAAAAGAGACTTTTATGCAAGGAGAGAAAGGGGAGCCTGGGTGTTTCCTATGTGACCGGTCACTGACATGCTGCGCCAGTATATCATCATACCAGTGCCACCATTATCATGGCACAATGGGAATATAATGAGCTCTAACAAAACCACCGAAATATTTATAATTATATTACTTTTCATGTCATCTGTTTGTGTTCAGCGCGATCCTTTATGTTGTGTGCAGGCGGCTCTCTTGGATTCGGGTTTCTAGAGCATGATTTGTTTATGTGAAACCAAAACATAAAATTCATGGATGATCAGAAACCCACAGTCTAGAAACCATCAGCGTCCGGAATGGGAATCTGTCAGAGAGCAGACAAAGGACGTGCGCAGCTTATGTGGCGATGTCTAACCGGCAGCGCGACTAGTCACATGAATGAGTAGTGCTGGAAACAGGTGTAATACATCTATGAATGAAGAAAGGTTATGGTATGTTTTGTCGACCATCACAATGTCGAAAGTCATTACATAGGTAGTGTCGACAGGTACAACATGTCAACAGACAAAAGGTTGACATGCTCAGAGTGTCCACTTGCAAAAAGTCGACACTGACAAAATATCGGCATTTTTAAAATGTGGACAGTCCACAATTTGACAAGTATGCCGACGACCTTTTGACTGTTGGCATTGTGATTGATTGTCGAGATGATGACTAAGGGGTCTATTTACTAAGCTTTATTAGGAGATACAGTGAACGGTGATAAGGTACCAGCCAATGAGCTCCTAACTGCCATGTCACAGGTTCTGTTTGAAAAATGGCAGTTAGGAGCTGATTGGCTGGTACCTTATCAGCGTTCACTGTATCTCACTTTATCTCTTAACAAAGCTTAGTAAATAGACCCCTAAATACCATAAAGAGGGACCCAGTTGTGTTTTTAGTTTGACTTTGTGCCTGTGCAGATACATCAGTTATAGGTATGTCACTGCTTTATATCATCATTTACAGTTTTAGACACACAGAACAGGATTATATATGTAGGTGGTAACAATGCGTGTCTACAGGGAAAATGTGGTTCTGTGCCATTATACTGTAGTTGTCAGGAGATGTAGAGACATACAGATTAGGACCCCAAGGGGCCCTAGGCAAAATATCATCTCAGGCCCCCCCCCTCCACATGTATACATATTCACAAACACATGTGTATATCTACCTAACTATCTACAGGTAATAAGAAAGGTACAACCTAACCAGCATTCAGAAATTCCCCGGTGCACCCCGCAGAGAGATGTCACTATGGGCCTGATATATACAGTTGTATGCAGATGCGATTTTGCTCGCTGTGCAACTGCGAAAATATGCTAATGACTCAGACGCCATCCTGTATATAGAAACGCCCACTGCCAGCATCTCAATCCGCCGCAGACGTGCAAACATCGGAAACATCAGATGCACTTTAGACGACCATCGAACTTCTGAGTAAGTCTATGCTGTCTCAGAATGAGCGCCACTTCTAAGATGCCGAGTGCTCCCAAGCTGCAAGCACATTCGCAGTGGCTGACTTTGGCACGCCCAGAAAATGGACCTGACAATCCTGCATTTCTCTAGCCACCCCCTGTCCCCTCCCCTAAGTTCTGATTACCTGTCACTCAGGGCCTGATTCAGAGCTGCTCGTAAGCAGCCGGTTGTTCGCTCCGAGCAATGTTCGCACAACTGCGCATGCGTATGGGTTGTAATACGCATGCGCGAACCAGTCATTGCGGTCGGAAATTGTGTGCTCGCAAAATAGCGAATGCCTGCTAATTTGAGTGACAGAATGAGGCGTTTGTGGGTGGTAACAGGGGAAGGTGCTTGAAAACGGGGAGTGGAGATCCGAACGCAGGCGTGCCAAACGGTCAAACGAGCGTTTTAAGGGTGTGCATATTTAACAAAGCAGCGTCATCGACCACGTCACTTGGTTGTCTTTTAGCCTGAACTGCTCGCATGATTGCGGTAGGAAAATGCTACCACAAGCACTGCGAGCAGTTCATACGCCTTTCGATGTACTCGATTAATCTAATAAATAGCGGAGAGGACGTAGGATGCGAGCGGCCAGGGGGGCGTTTTAAAAAAAATAGCGAGCGCATGTTTCGTTCGCTCATTCAGACATAGAGGCGTCAACAGACCGCAAAGAGCGAGCGCTCTATTTAAATATCCGGCCCCTTTTTCTGAACGAGCGAGCGCAAATAGCGTCCGGCTCTGAATCAGGCCCACAATTTGCAAATAAATCCTCTGTGTGTGCGAAATCTATCTATCTCCTATATATGTAATTCTATATATGTAATTCTACTAAACTGTTATTGGAAGGGTTGGGTAAGGGATGCCAGCGCTCTTGTTCCCGGTGGTCAGAATCCCAACGCCGGCATCTTGACAGGGTTAGAATACCAACTCCTGTCAGTGCCTAAACCTATTCCTCCCCACTCTCTGCACCCTAAACGTAACTCTCTCCCCTAAGTGCCCCTTGTGCCTAACCCCTAACTCTAGCCCACCCCCTAACCCCAGTACTTACTGTTGGGATATCGGCAGTTGGGATGTCAGCACCTGGATTCTGACAGCCGGTGTCAGCATTCTAATCCCCGGCATTCCGACTGTCAGAATTTTGAGCGGATCCCCCCTGAAATACCTCCTGCCCTCATCTGTATGGTAGCACAGATCACTTGACCTACAGATAAATTGATCCGTAGCCCTATCTAGAGTTGCATTAGAAAAAAAAAGTTTCCACAAAAGCCAAAGAACCACCTACTATATACTGTATATTTATAAATTAAAGGCAAACTGATTTATTGTTTCACAAAAAAATGATTTACATTTTAGGTGCCATTTCCGGATAAGCAGGTGGTCCCTATGGCCTGCCACCCTCTCCCATGCTGCCTGGACCTGTCAGAAAGAGATGACCAGCAGTACTCCCAGTGGGAGAGTTGAGATATGAAAAGAGGGAGAGAATGAGGTAAGAGAGGGAGCAGAGCACTATAAAACGGTGGACAGTGAGAAGAAAAGCGGAGGAGAGAATAGATGCGGAGAGACAGATCAAGAAAACCCCCTGACTCTTTCTCCATCTCTCTCCACGTCTATTCTCTAGGGTGAGGAAGAGAGATGTAGCAAAAAGTGATGGGAAGAGAGAGACACGGAAAAGAGGGGTCACAGAAGAGACGAGAGTAAAGAGAAAAATGAGAGATGGGGTGGGGCACAAGAACTACAGGAACCCACGCTGATTGCATTTATTAGGCATTCTGCCTGCTCGTGACCTGGCAGGTGATGGGTCCAACATGCTAGACATGAATACAGTGCATTGGTGGGCAGACATGGGGAAGGAATCAGCCAGCAGGAAGCAAGATACTGGTGGGGCCAGCCTCAGGAATCACAACAACGCGGCACAGCAATGCCAGTCCTAGGGGTCTAGTTACTAAGCAGTGTTAGGAGACAGAGTAAAAAGTGATAAGGTGCCAGCCAATCAGCTCCCAACTGTCATCTCACAGGCTGTGTTTGAAAAAGGACAGTTGGGAGCTGATTGGCTGGCACCTTATCACTTTTCACTCTGTCTCCTAACACTGCTTAGTAAATAGACCCCCTAGTGTTAGGGGATCAGCTTAGGCAGTGTGTGAGCTGCAGGTACTGTACCTCTCATGCTGCGGTCTCAGGATGTGCTGCCACTGTCCCTTAACTCCTCACTCAGCGCCTGCTCCCCTCCCCTCGTGCCCATCATTTAGCTCCAGAAACACATCAATGTTAATCGATCAAAATTGGTTAAAATCAACCTTTAGTAAATATACCCCCCCCGATCTCATGCTATTATATAGTCCTGGATCTGCCTTGGTCACTACCAATAACTTTATCATTTATACTAGGGAATCATTATCCCTTACTATAGATTATAAATGCAAAGTACAGTATACGACAGAAGGTAATGATTACCTGATATAGTGTTAGTGAATTCTCCTATATTAAACAGGGACATCAATAAGAGAATGTTTAGCACCAGCCTGATTCCAATGCGGCCATTAATCCCATATTTGCATCACCTTGCAATTCATTTTATTTGCTCATTAAACAGATAACATTTACCCGAATGGCGCATTTCTGGGATGACTTGGAAATCCGAGTCCGCATGTGTTCCCTGCAGGGGGCTGATTCCTCTGGCTCAGTCCAGCTCTTTTACATTGTATCACAAGCGTGACAGCTGAACGCAGCTTGCATAATGGAAAACAGCTGGAACGTCAGCCAAATACAACATGCACTGTTACATAATGACACTGTAACCAGCCACAATAGTATGGAACCAGCGTATGGAATGCATGCCTTTCTATGTAAGTCTCTGCATCAGGTCCTGTGCTCACTGGCAGTTTTCTACAGCTAGTAAAAAGAATATTAACAGGCTCGGGAATGTAAAATGTTAGTTCCGATTACCCCATACTCACTAGCTTTTGTGCTGCCAATCGACAGCGCTTGTGGCACCAATTCTAGGATGCTGCAAACTTTGTCTGGAAACGGCGGCCACCTCCTCCTTGGCTTCCAGCTCCATGTTCCTCCTCCTCCGCCCATGGCCCGCCCCTCCTGTCACTCACTTTGTGGGCCTGCGTCCCAGCTTAAGAGTTAAGGGCCTCTTTCAGACCCTCTCGCAAGCGGCTGTCCGCTCGCAAGTGGGTCGATGGTGTGCACTGCGCATGCGAACGACAGAGGAAGCTCCGTCGTGCGCATGCGCGAGACACGACGAGCGAAGGACTTTCCTTCGCTCGTTGTGTCTGATCAAAGGGGGCGTGCTGTCGATGTTGATTGACAGCACGCCCCCTTTGGTGGGCGTGCCGGGGGCGTGCCTCCCAGACGGGGGCGTTCCCAAGGGAACGCCTACCGTCAGAAGCCGGCCCACTGACATCACTAGTGATGTCAGTGGGAGTGATTTTGGCTCTGATAGAGCCAAAATCACTCCGGGCCTTGCGGTTGAGAAAATCAACCGCAGGCTCCGGCTCGCAGTGGCGATGGTCGCGATGGTCAAGACCATCGCGGCCATCAACCTACACGCTCGTATAGGCTGTGGGTGGTGACCCACAGCTATACGAGCGTCCAGGAGGACGCTCCATAATTATGGAGGTGGGCCCTGATTCAGAGCGAGCGCTCTGGTCAGAGCGTCCGGCTCTGAATCAGGGCCTAAGACTCATACACACTTAACGATGTGCTCCATGAGCGATATCGTTAAGTGTTTCCCGTGCACTGCCGGGCTTAATGTCGTTAACGACATTGGGCATACACACTGAACGATATCGTTAATGATATCGTTCAGTGACGGCACCCTCCCTCATCCCCGTACTTGCAGAACCTGACGATATCGTCAGGTTGCCCAGTAAGTATGGGCGATGAAAGACATCGTTAACGATACGCGGGAGCGCGCATCATTAACGATGTCTTGCATACACACTGGTCGATATTGAACGCGATTAACTATATCGTTCATATCGTCCAACTTATCGTCTAGTGTGTTCGTGGCTTTACAGTGATGATATAGAACAGCAGTGGCCAACCCTCTTGAGCTACATGCGGCTTTTCCGTTGTTCTAATGTGGCTCCCCTGCTGGCTCCTCTGACTTACACTGACTGCCTCCATAGGCGCACAGCTGTTCAGAGGAAGCTTGTCCTTTGTTGCAGCAGTCTGCTCCGCTCCGGCGGCATGTTTGGGTGATGTTGTGATGTCACGCTGCAAACCGGAGGCGTAGCTCAACTTGTGACTGAACCTGCAGCCATGAGGAGGACGCGGTCACAGATGCCAGAGCCTATCTATGTGACACAGACAGTTGCAACAGGCTAAGAGCTTTGGGGGCTTTTTTCATTTTATTTGTAATGTGGGGGGCTGGAGTGGCCCGTGGAGTGGGAGGTAGTGTGGAGGAAGGTGGCTGGACTGGAGTGGCCCGGGGTGAGAGGGGGGGCTGGAGTGGCACATGAGGGTCTGCTGTTGTGACACATGAGGGTCCGCTGTTGTGACACATGAGTGTCTGCTGTTGGGACACATGAGGGTCTGCTGGAGTGACATATGGGGGCTGGATAGACATGAGGGTTGCTGGAGTGACACATGGAGGGTTACTGGAGTGACACATAGGGGGTTGCTGGAGTGACACATGGTGGGGCTGCTGGAGTGACAAATGGGGAGCTGAGGTGACACATGGGGAGACTGGAGTGACACGTGAATGGTTGAAGTGAGAGTGACACCAGGGGGGGTTGGATTGTATTATGTGAATCACTTTTCTATTTTTTCAAAGTATTTTTTGCGGATGTTGCTCTTTCAGTGTATTGTTTGTGTATGTGGCTTGTTTCAGTGTATTTTATGTGGATCTGTTTTATTTTCCAATGTTTTTTATATTGTTCTGGCTTTTCCTTTCCCTTTAGTTACCTCCACGGTGATTGTGGGCATGCGCTTTTACTTGCTCCTACAAACATCATACCAGCTAGGCCATGCCCTTTTTGACCTCGGCTTTTTGACCTCGGCATGACCTCGGCCCTTTGATATAACTACAGATATTTTTGGCCACCCCTGATATAGAACTTTTCTTTTTCTTTTTCAGTGACCTAACATTTGTAGTCTCAGCTGAGGGCAGAAGTGCTAAAAAAAAATCATCTAAAATGTATTGCACACTGTCATAGCACCCAAAGCTTCTGGCGGCATAGACGGTCCCCTGCCTTTCACTTTAAAGTTTCCTTCACACAACAGTGTAAGGGGGGGTAGACGGCAGGGGAGATGACACCACAGTGTGTGCGTAAAGAACCATTTTCTCAGTTGTTACTGGCCTCTCAGAGTACCTCCACCTAACTTAGGAGGGGGGCAGCGGTAGACAGCAGCAGCAGGGGAGATGAGTTCCTCCACCTCTCCAGGACCACTTTAAGCCCATGTCATATAAATATGCAAAGTACGGTATCTTAATTTGAGTCAAATCGGTGCATTAAGAAATACCCCGGTCTTACAATGGCAGCACGACAACCCGTTGCCAAAGTTTACACAGTTGAGCGACGTTTTACTACTGCACATGAGCAAAAAGCCTCAGAAACACTTACTGTGCACGTACACACTCAGGTTTCCTATGCTGTTCGCAAATGCATATGGTATCGCTAACACTTGGGAAGGGGTTCTCTGGGCGTATCAGGGTGGAGGCTGGGATTGCAAAAAGGGGCCGTTTCATGGGCGTGTTATGGGAGTACATTCCCCATTGCAAATCCAATGCTTCAGAGGCCGTGTTTAGTTGGATTAGGGGAGAGTGACTAGAGTAGAACCTAGGCCACCGCAAATATCGATGATGCGACCAATGTTGGTGCGTTTACAATCTCCATCACATCTGAGTGGGCGCCATGTCTCAATCAGGCCCAGCACTTCACAACTCTCATTGTTAATAACTACAGCTCACAGCAATCAGTACAAGCAGCGCCACTTTTAAGGTAAAGAATACATACGCTGTCCGCCATTTTGCTTGTTATCGCAACACAACTCCTAAGCCACATGCAAATCCACAGTATCACTGTCATTAATGCACGTATGTAACTATATACTCCTGTGTTAACTCATTATAAATGCAACCTATATTATTCCAGAAATCCAACTAGATGCTGCTACATTGTGACTCGTACATCACAAACTCTTTTATTATGACATGGCAAATATTAATTATTATGCACACAATAGCAACTAAAGCTCTCATTGTTACACACAATAGGTCTGATGCTGGATGAAACTCATACATACAGTACATACTGCCAGATGACATGCATTAAAATAGCTACACGTATCTTGCGGTCCATCCACCCCTGACCCATATACCTGGTTTGCCAAAGCCCTGTGTTTTGTTTACAATACATTTACATGTGTAACATGGGGTATAGAAATGAGGATTCCAGACAGGTATTTGGTAAAGCAGTGTCTTTTAATGGCAGCAGACACTGCACTCAGCATACATGAGCTTAGGCCTGGACACACACACATACACAGACATATAACACAAATAAACAACTAAACATAAAAGTCCCAGCACTCCTCGTACTCAGTAGTCAGCAGTGGCTTGCATGCGCAATCGGCCATGCTCTCCCAGCATAGCCCTTGGTCCCTGGCACTACAGATACTTATAGGGGTATTCAATATGGAGCGAAAAGTCTTTTTTTGCGATAATTTCGCAAAAAATTACGTCATTTTCGCAGGTTTTGGTTTTACACTGTATTCAATTTCAAAGACTTTTCGCAGGTTCGAAAAGTCTTTGAAAAAAAACGGGGATAACTTTTCATCACTGAATAGGTGGCGAAAAAAAGTGCAGAATTGAGGTTTAGGGGTGCAGGCTTAAAAAAAATAGCCTGCACCCCTGGGAATGACATTTTAAAAATAACTGTTTCAAAAAAAAGTTTTAAAAAAAAAAATAGGGACACCCCAAAAAATGTATTTAAAAATTGGGGTGAAAAAAAAAAATGGGAAAAAAGTGTTTAAAAATAGGGAAATAGGTTCAGGGCTATTCTGCAAATATGCGGCAGGTGTATTCTAGAATAGGCTATTAGCGGCAGGTGCATAGTTGCAGAATTTTTTAAAACTTACTTTAGGGACATAAAAATATGCTAGCACCCATTTTCATGTACCCCAAATTTGATGGGACCACTTAAAAAAATGAAAAAAATAACCTAAGTGCTCTTCTGCAACACTTCTTCAATGTCGGGAAAAAACACCTGCAACGGCTATTTAAATCCCCGACTTTCATTTGCAGGCTAAAACGGGGGTACCCATAGTGATCCCCCATGTTTTTACAACTTTAGGGGGGTCCTACAATTTATTCAAGGAAAAACTTAGCAGTTTCCCGTTTTCGTAGCTTTTATATTGAATACTAGGATAAAGCGGGCGCGCGCCCGATACTTTATCCCAGGAAAATCTCCGATGTGGAGCGAAAAGTCCAGCACGGACTTTTCGCTCCCATATTGAATACCCCTATTAGTCCTACTACCTGGCCTCTGAATCAGGGCCGTCCTTCTTAATTTTAGAGCATCCTCCTGGCCGCTGGTATAGCTGTGGGTGACCACCCACAGCTTTAGCGAGCGGCCAGGAAGATGGTCGCGATGGTCTTGACCATCGCGACCATCGGGCTTGCGTCGAGACCCTTGTGGTAGGGTCTCCTTGCCGCAAGCCCTGGAGTGCTTTCGGCTCTATCAGAGCCGAGAGCACTCCCACTGACATCACTTGTCAGTGGGGCCGGCTCCATACTGTAGGCGTTCCCATGGGAACGCCTCCGTCTGGGCAGCCACGCCCCTGGCACGCCCACCAAAGGGGGCGTGCTGTCACTTACCATCGACAGCACGCCCCCTTTGTAGCGAGACCCATAGCGACGGCTTGCCTCCTCCGTCGGAGCCACCTCCGTCGTGCGCATGCGCACTGGGCTAACATCGACCCGCTTGCGAGCCTCCCATAGCGACGGCTTGCCACCTCTGACGGAGCCACCTCCGTCATGCGCACTGGGCTAACATCGACCCGCTTGCGAGCGCTCAGCGCTCGCGAGCGAGTCTGAATTAGGCCCTATGTCCCCATAGTACTGTATGGGGACAGCGGGCCATTCTGGGAGAGGAAGGAAAGCAGGACACATCTGTGATACTAGTGTATGGGGACAGCGGCCATTCCGGAAGAGGAGGGTAAGTAGGAGATATCTGTGATACTAGTGTATGGGGACAGCGGACCATTCCGGGAGAGGAAGGTAAGCAGGAGATATCTGTGATACTATTGTACGGGGATAGCGGGCCATTCCGCGAGAGGAAAGTAAGTAGGAGATATCTGTGATACTAGTGTATGGGGACATCGGGCCATTCCGGGAAAGGAAGTTAAGCAGGAGATATCTGTGATACTAGTGTATGGGGACAGCGAGCCATTCCGCGAGAGGAAGGTAAGTAGGAGATATCTGTGATACTAGTGTATGGGGACAGCGGGCCATTCCGCGAGAGGAAGGTAAGTAGGAGATATCTGTGATACTAGTGTATGGGGACAGTGGGCCATTCTGGGAGAGGAAGGTAAGTAGGAGATATCTGTGATAGTTGTGTATGGGGACAGCGGGCCATTCCGCAAGAGGAAGGTAAGTAGGAGATATCTGTGATACTAGTGTATGGGGACAGCAGGCCATTCCGGGAGAGGAAGGTAAGTAGGAGATATCTGTGATACTAGTGTATGGGGATAGCGGGATATTCCGGGAGAGGAAGGTAAGTAGGAGATATCTGTGATACTAGTGTATGGGGACAGCGGGCTATTCCAGGAGAGGAAGGTAAGTAGGAGATATCTGTGATACTAGTGTATGGGGACAGCGGGCTATTCCGGGAGAGGAAGGTAAGCAGGAGATATCTGTGATACTAGTGTATGGGGACAGCGTGCTATTCCATGAGAGGAAGGTAAGCAGGAGATATCTGTCATATCTCCAGTGTTACCTTCTTGATGAATGACCCGAATACTTATTTTCTGCTATTAATTTTAATTTTCATCTGCTTTTGTAGATATTAAGTGATGATGAATAGACCCCCCATGCAGAGGCGTCACTAGGGTTGGTGTCACCCGGTGCTGTAACTTATGGTGACACCCCCACCTCCACCAAAAAAAATATCATGACCAAGGTGCGCAGCTCCATGCTCTATCCCTCTTTTCCTGTCCAACAGTCCAGTACTCACACTGCAGTACTCCTCCCAGAATGCGCACTCAGGGGGCGTGATGATGTCACGTCCTGCACTCTTAGTAGAGAAGAGAGGAGTACGGTCTGAAGGACTGTACCAAAATACTGTAGCTGCCATTCCGCCCACACCTTCCAACCTGCGCAGCGGAGGTGGTAGTGGAGAGCAGACTGGTGGGTGCGGGCAGGATTGTGGTGGCGGCTGTGAGTGTTGGGGGGGGTGTGTGCGGACATGCAGGGCTGCCAAGAGAAGTCTTGGGCCCTGGTACAGCAACCTTCCGGGATCCCCTGGAGAGGGTGTGGCCCTAGCATGCTGGGAGAATGGCTGCACTTTTTGGGGGTGTGTCTGGCATGTGAGAAGCATCCACTCAAAATATTTTAAGAGCTGACCATATACTGCCCACTTGCTTTTTGGAAAAAAGTAGATTTTTTTTGCCCCACTTTTTTTTGGACACAGTTAGCAGCCCAGACACTGCACCACCTACTGGCTACACAGAAGGCCCAGTAACACACCACACATGATAGGGGGCATGGTCTCAAATGAAAAGACTACCTTATGAATAAATAACGTTAACATAACCATAGGATTAGGGACAGCAACACCTGTTAATACTTCCAAGGTACACCATCATTCGTCGTCCCCCACAGGGAAAAAAAACACATTGCTCCCCAATAGAAAAAATAACATTGCTCCCCACAGAGATAAATAAAATTGCTCCACACAGAGATTAATAGCATCGCTCTCCAATAGAATATAGCACGTCTCCAGCCAAGCAGTCCCCCTTCTCTGTCCCCAGAGTCTGCCCCCCCTTCTGTATCCTCAGGCAGCCTGCGCCCACTTCTGTGTTCCCAGCCAGCCAGGCAACCCCCACTTCTGTCTCCCTAGCCAGCCAGGCCCAACTTCTGTGCCCCCAGCCATTCAGTCAATCCCCACTTCTGTGTCCCCAGCCAGCCCCCACTTCTGTGTCCCCAACCAGCCCCTACTTCTGTGTTCCCCAACCAGCCCCTACTCCTGTGTCCCCAACCAGCCCCTACTTCTGTGTCCCCAACCAGCCTTCCCCCACTTGTGTCCCCAGCAAGCCCCATCTTCTGTGTCCCCAGCCAGCCTCCCCAACTTCTGTGCCCCCAGCCATTCAGTCAATCCCCACTTCTGTGTCCCCAGCAAGCCCCCACTTCTGTGTCCCCAGCCAGCCCCCACTTCTGTGTCCCCAACCAGCCCCTACTTCTGTGTCCCCAACCAGCCCCTACTTCTGTGTCCCCAACCAGCCCTTACTTCTGTGTTCCCAAAACCAGCCCCTACTTCTTTGTCCCAAACCAGCCCCTACTTCTGTGTCCCCAACCAGCCTTCCCCCACTTGTGTCCCCAGCAAGCCCCCACTTCTGTGTCCCCAGCCAGCCTCCCCCACTTCTGTGTCCCCAGACAGCCATCTTGCTTAACTTACCTGCTTCTTGACGGCTCCTCTTCCAGCAGCGGCGGCGGGCAGAGTAGTGGACGGGAAGTGGACTCCTCTCTTTCAGCGGAGGCGGGCGGGCAGAGTAGCGGAAGAGAAGCAGGCTCCTGAGCTCCTCTCTTTCAGCAGCAGCGCAGTGTGACGACATGATGTCACACACTGTGTGCTGTTAAAAAAAATAAATAAACTTTTAAGCATGACGGCCGGGATTGGCGATGGCCGCAAAAGTGGGTGGGGAATGGGCAGGCAGCGGGTGGATCCCCTGACCGGGACCCGTCATCTTGCAGTGGCTATTGGTGTGCTCCGCCCCCCTCTCTTTGATGTCACTGGAGGGTGCAGGCAGTGGCGGGGGAGTTTGTGGCTTTTTGGTGTCACCCCCTTGGAGGGTGACACCCGATGCGGCCCGCACCCCCCTTGTGACACCACTGCCCCCATGGCTTAGTACATCTGCCTCCCAGTGTTTAATAATAAGAGGTATTCCCATGCTGAGACTTGTAGTACCATATGGGTGACAATTGTACAACAAAAGAAACAAAAGTACGTACAGATGTGTCTTCATAAACATTCACAGTAATTGACGCTATCTGCTAAAATATGAGGTAATAAAGACACATCTGTAGAGATTCTAGTTTCTTTTGTTGCACAATTGCCACCCATATCGAGTGTAAATATGTTATTGGGATTTTGATGTGTTGGTATTTTGTCTATGTCCGTATAGTGACCTGTCTGTATTTTGTCCATGTCCGTATAGTGACCTGTCTGTATGTTGTCCATGTCCGTATAGTGACCTGTCTGTATGTTGTCCATGTCCGTATACTGACCTGTCTGTATGTTGTCCATGTCTGTATAGTGACCTGTCTGTATTTTGTCCATGTCCGTATAGTTATCTGTCTGTATTTTGTCCATGTCTGTACAGTGACCTGTCGGTATTTTGTCCATGTCCGTATAGTGACCTGTCTGTATGTTGTCCATGTCCGTATACTGACCTGTCTGTATGTTGTCCATGTCTGTATAGTGACCTGTCTGTATTTTGTCCATGTCCGTACAGTTATCTGTCTGTATTTTGTCCATGTCGGTAGAGTTACCTATCTGTATTTTTATTTTTGGGATATTGTCCTTTTCTAGCTTATGTCCCTGTCAGTGCTTTAACTGTAGGTACAATGCATCTGGAAAGTATTCACAACGCTTCACTTTTTCCACATTTTGTTATGTTACAGCCTTACTCCAAAATGGAATAAATTCATTTTTGTCCTCAAAATACTACACACAATACCCCATAATGACAAGGTGTAAAAAATTTTTTTTAGATTTTTGCAAATTTAATAAAAAAAAAAAAACACTAAGAAATCACATGTACATAAGTATTCGCAGCCTTTGCCATGAAGCTCAAAATTGAGCTTAGGTGCATCCTGTTTCCACTGATCATCCTTGAGATGTTCCTACAGCTTAATTGGAGTCCACTTGTGGTAAATTCAGTTGATTGGACATGATTTTGAAAGGCATACACCTGTCTATAAAAGGTCCCACACTTGACAGTGCATGTCAGAGCACACACCAAGCATGAAGTCCAAGGAATTGTCTGTAGAACTCCGAGACAGGATTGTCTGGAGGCACAAATCTGGGGAAGGGTACAGAAAAATATCTGGTGCTTTGAAGGTCCCAATGAGCACAGTGGCCTCCATCATCTGTAAATGGAAGGAGTTCAAAACCACCAGGACTCTTCCTAGAGTTGGCCAGCCGTCTAAACTGAGCGGGAGAAGGGCTCTAGTCAGGGAGGTGACCAAAAACCCGATAGTCACTCTGTCAGAGCTACAGCATTTCTCTGTGGAGAGAGGAGAACCTTCCAGAAGGACAACCATCTCTGCAGCAAAACACCAATCAGGCCTGTATGGTAGAGTGGCCAGACAGAAGCCACTCCTTAGTAAAAAGCAAATGGCAGCCGCCTGGAGTTTGCCAAAATGCACCTGAAGGACTCTCAGACCATGAGAGACAAAGATTGAACTCTTTGGCGTGAATGCCAGGCGTTATGTTTGTAGGCAACCAGGTACCGCTCATCACCAGGTCAATACCATCCCTACAGTGAAGCATGGTGGAGGCAGCATCATGCTGTGGGGATGTTTTTCAGCGGCAGGAATTGGGAGACTAGTCAGGATAGAGGTAAAGAAGAATGCAGCAATGTACAGAGACATCCTGAATGAAAACCTGCTCCAGAGCGCTCTTGACCTCCGATGGTTCATCTTTCAACAGGACAACGACCCTAAGAACACAACCAAGATGTCAAAGGAGTGGCTTCAGGACAACTCTGTGAATGTCCTTGAGTAGCCAGCCAGAGCCCAGACTTGAATCCAATTGAACATCTGAAAATGGCTGTGCACCGACGCTTCCCATCCAACCTGATGGAGCTTGAGAGGTACTGCAAAGAGGAATGGGCGAAACTGCCAAAAGATAGGTGTGCCAAGCTTGTGGCATCATATTCAAAAAGACTTGAGGCTGTAATTGCTGCCAAAGGTGCATCAACAAAGTACTGAGCAAAGGTTGTAAATACTTATGTACATGTGATTTCTTAGTTTTTTTTGTTTGTTTTTTTTTTATTAAATTTGCAAAAAATCGCAAAAAATTTTTTTTACACGTTGTCATTATGGGGTATTGTGTGTAGAATTTTGAGGACAAAAATGAATTTATTCCATTTTGGAATAAGGCTGTAACATAACAAAATGTGGAAAAAGTGAAGCGTTGTGAATACTTTCCGTATGCACTGTATATTAATGAAGAGATTTTGGTGCCGGTAATTTGACTGTCTGGATTTTGACCATCGGGATCCCCCGGGATCGGCATGAAATACCGACAGTCGGGATCCTGACGGTCCGAATCGCTGGTAATGTAAGCGTCGGTGACCGCCGGGATGCTGAACGCATCCCCTACAAAGTGGTACTTGTCCTATAATCACATAGTATTTTTTTGGTACTCACCAAAATAATGTAAAGAACCACGGCTCTAAACAATAAACACCTTTACAAATTTGCAGACTCCAGCATTTGAGCTCAACATAATATCCCCACCTGCAAAACAAAAATGTATTTTATCTTTCATGACCCAAATCAGTGGAATCACTGCAGTGTCCTAGATGGAACGTCTGGACGACTCCATCCAGTCATCTGCCCTGCCAGTTCCCACCACTAACAATCTGCTCCTGCCACATCTGATGCCCCCTGCGTTTTATCTTTTTGATGAATGACTCCCCCATAGACTTAATTTCATTAAATACATCCCAATAACTGCGCAGAGGATTTCCTTCCACCTCCCGAGTTCTCAGGGGATGACGGCTTCTGCGTGTTCCAGCTGTGAGAATAGTGGAAGAGCCCCTCATTACGTATTCACATCAATAAATCTTTTATTCAGATGAGATGGGAATGCTTTCCCATGCAGTTGTGTGAGTACAGGCATACTGGACCTCATTCAGAGTCGGTCGTTGCGGCCGCACGTCGTAAGGTAAAAGGGACCTGATATGCAAATGAAGCGCTCGCAAGTTGCGTCGTTAAGATGGGATCGTTAGCTGGACCAGCGAGGAGAGGATGTGGCCGTAAGACTAAAAAAACGCCCCCTTCTCGTTCCCATTACACGTCATCTCCGGGCATATAAGGATTAATCGAGACCATCGGGAACCATCGGAGCTGGTCGTAGACCTTAAGGTTGACCATACCCTCTCTTAAGCACTACGATCAAGTCAGTGTAAAAACCTCCCATGTCACATGTGCCATGACACTATTTAGTTAATTATGCACTCCCGTAAAACGCCATTTGCATAGTCAGGCACGCCTGCGTTCGGATCTCCACTCCCCCGTTCACAAGCACCTTCCCCTGTTACCACCCACAAACGCCTCATCCTGTCACTCAAACTAACGACCTGGCCAAGTTGAAGGAGAGAGCAATTTCTGATCGTAATAGCTAGTTTGCGCACGCGCATTACGAATTTTACGCATGCGTAGTTTAGTGAACATCGGTGGCGTACGACCGTGCGGCCGCAACGACCGACTCTGAATGTCCACAGTACTTGTGTGTTTTGTAGGTTAAGTTTATACAGAACAGAGTAGGGAAGATTAATGATAGAATGAAGTCGCAGTGATTTTCTAGATGTGAAATGGAAAATTACTTTACAAGAAACACGGCAAAATGTTCTCAATGTACCGTCAATACCTCACATTCATCATCATTACAGGAGATGATAGATAGCAGTAACACTGTAAATATATTTATCATAGAGTATGGTTGCTAAGAGTGCAGGGCCTGTATTCCTGACCAGACCCACTTACCAGTACCGTAGCAGTGCACCTGTTTGATGGAATTCAGAAATAAGTTTTGCTCTAATTCAAACAAATAAATAAACTAATTCCGGGTGTGGCAGAACTAGAAAAATTAAGATGCCAATGTACTTATATAAATGTTTTATATGAGATAAACTATATTCAATAATATATATAAAGGCATATAAACAATAATACTCAGCAACAATGTATCATTTTGGAATCGGTATATAATGCCGGGAGTCGGGATGCCACCTGTCAAAATACCGCCAGCAGCATCCAAATGCTTGGTATCCTGACAGGGGTCGGGCAAGTATACTTACCCGCCCCCCTTCTCCCCCTAACCCTCCCTACCCCACACCCTAACCCTCCCCGTTAGTGCCTAAACCTAAGTCTCCCCATTCGTGCCTAATTGTAAACCCCCTAGTGGTGCCTAATCCCCCCTATGAGTGCCAAACCTACCCCCCCAAAACCTTATGCTAATCCCATCTATGCTACTTAAACCTAACACCCCCCCCCCCCCGGCGACTGACGGCTAAGACACCCTCGTCTTACCTCCTTTGGGCTGGCGTCTTGCCTGCATTCCGGAGTCGGGGTTAAGATAGGTGTCAGTATTTCGATGCCTATCTTAAGTCCCATGTCAGGCTTCCACGTCGGGATTCAGACCAGTCTGGTGACTACATCCCTATCATATTATAGTAAATACTGTAGCTGATAATTGGTAAATATATCTGGTGACCGATCCTCTTAGTCCTTATAGGAAACTTAAGTGGCACATTAATTAATGCACAGTCTGTCCCCTTAGAATCTCACCGAACAGGTAATGAGATGAATGAATGTCCGCTCCTTCCAGACTTCCAGGTCTATTGCAGTAAAAAGCCCTGTCAGGCTTAATTGCTCCTGTGACTGACTGTGAGCAGCTATATGTCCACCGCTTCGCTGAAAAGCAATAATTGATACCCCTTTTACACCAGAGCTAAAACCTGGGTTATTGCAGGGTTTACCCGGGTTGCTTCTAGATGTAAAAGGGGCCAGGGTTGGATTCCCGGGTCGAGTAACCTGGCAATCCAACCCAGGTAACTTGCAGGGTTTAACATGGTAACGACCCGTAAAACCCTGCAGTGTAAACGGTTAACCCTGGTCGTCCGACCTGGTCCCGTTTACAGCATGGGGACGTCCTGGTTTCTCAGTGCTTGGAGGTGACGATATTAAAATGAACCTCTATATACCCCTGCCTGTACCTTCTAAAATCCTTCCTATAAACCTCTAAGGATGACGCTAATTTGCGTACGCAGTCATACAATAAATAGAGACTCCAGACTCAGAACATGTGGTTCCGAAGCACAAAGTATTATTCAAGTAAAAGTACAGACAGTTACACGCTATGATCTGTGTACAATTTAGCGCAAAGGAATTATACAGACCCCAAGTACAGTATACATACGCATGCGCTCTGGACCAGATCCCGGCATTCAGAAAGAAAACCTCAGTCTATCAGCATTCAGCAAGAAGACTAAAGACCCAGTGTTTGAGCACACATGTTTATACCCCCCCCCAGAATAGACAGGACAATAGAGAAGTTTCTTGCTTATGCCATTGGTTCCCATGGAACCATCTGTTACAGAGCGTTTAACAGGCTGCTTCAAATAGACTCAACCTAGCCTCCAACAACTAGGGGTCTTTGCCCACCCGCCCCCTAACAGTCATCCTAACAGTTGTTCATAAAATATAAATTTTGTTGTTTGAAGTCTCTGCGATCCATAACTCGAGAATGCATGATGCGATCTCCTCACCGATTACACCGGAATACTGTGGAAAGAGTACGCATCAATACAAAACTAAACACGGCAGTCTTTACATGTATAAAACCTTAGTTATCAAATATCTTTATTTCTCAGCATTTAAACTAACTGAACCAACTTAAATCATATACTTTAAAGCTTATTAAACCTTATGTGTGAATATGTAATGTGTGAGTATTCGGGGTTTGATATAAAGACGTATTAATGTGTGTATGAGGAAGGGTGCACTTAACTCTCACTAAGTGAACATCTTAACAGTGTGACATGCTGAGCCAGATAGTTCCACATGACCATTCTGTCAGCAGTCCCCCCCACCTGTCCCAGGCTTCAAAAGAAAAAACTCTTTATTCTCCCAGTCTCTTGTGTGAAATGCAAATAGCCCAGCTACAAGAGACAGACCTAAGATGACACTCTAGTCTTTGAAATCATGTCATTGCAGGAAGCCTGCTAATGTAAGGTGTGTATTCGAGCCAGACCACCTGTAGTGAGAGCAGACACTGTCCAGGAAGCTTATCTACACAAGCTAGTTGTCACGTAGTCATTTGCTTTATTCAGTTAATGCAATCAATTCTGGCATACTGTAGAGTCATTTCTGAAATATATCCTTTATAATACGTAAAGTCATGAAATAGGCTTCTGGTGAATCGCCGTAACTTGCTAATAGCATTATCGCCACATGTACTAAAGTGTGAGTTTATCTAAAAGGGCGCTTAGGCGGCCATCTCGCAAAATGGCATCTTACAGCCAGTCGCAAGATGGTGTCGCTGCGATTCAATTTTAAACTGATCTTGTCTGAGCCAATAATCTAGTTTCGACAGTCCACCCTTTGATAGCGAACAACATGCTATCACAATCTGATCTTAAAATTTAATTTAGGCTTACATTTAAATATTATTTAGTGTTATTATGGGATGGCACAAGGTGGTTCTTAATCCATCAATAATGTGTCTCTGAGTGGGGACATAAAACTACTATTATACGCACACCGCGGATCTTGGAAGATCATGTGAAAGGTGTGGGGATGCACCAGTCTTATAAAAGCAGTCTTGAAGGGGAATTGAGACTTTACATTATCTGAGGTGTTTTAAAAATAACATTTTAATAATACATTCTATGCATGGCTAAATGTAATACATTAAATGATGGTATTTCCTAGCTCAGGGTTGTAATTCAGTTCTGTATTTACCTCGGTATTCATACTGGCCACTATCATAATTTCATTCTTTTGTTTTACTCTATTTTTACATATTTCACACTTCAACACAATAGGAACACACCGGATGCATATGCCAATTATTATGATGACAATCAGTATAAGGATTAAGAATTTGCCTATGCTGGCGATCACTTCCTGGACCCATTCCCCTAGACCTGAGAACCATTTCACTGGGTTCAGCCATGAAACCCATCCTTCTATCTTCTCCCCTACTTCAGCCACTGAAGCGTTATGGTTCTTACGAAATTCCCACTTTAGCTGCAGAATTTCATCCATCTTCCGGTCTATCGCTGGTATCATTGGTGACATAGGTGCAACATTTTACTCCAAATTGGGTGGCTAACGTTACGCAATACCCTCCAGTAACAGCAATTAAATAATTCAACACTAGCCTGTGTTGCACCAGTTCTTTCTTGTACGCTTGCAATTCTCTCCCTGTATACCTGAATGTGTCATCGTACATCTCGGTGATATTATCTATCAATTTAGCAAGTTCCTGGATATATCTAAAATTTAATGTACCCCGAGTGATCCTGGTGGGATCCAATGCGACTAGAACTTGAAAGCCAGTTGTCTCACTGATTAACTGAGTGGCTTTATGTACTTCACCAGGTACCATATTTCTTTTGCCTCTGTGTTCATATTGTGTGTGAAGATATGGTGATGGCGAGTTTTTATGTATACCCAGCATTTCAACATGTGTGAGGGTCATAACTTCTGGGACTACTCTTCCCAGGTAACACAAACCTTCGGAACTCGTGGAGAGCCATTTATACGCTTTTCTTCCACAGATGAAATATACATTATCAGGGAGAACATAAGGTATGGTATGTATCATTATCATTAAACACATTTCCCTTGCAAACAATCCTATTTCTGGTTCTTCAATTTGGTACATGCAAGTTTCTGGCTGTATTATTTTAGCACAATAACCATTTGGCACCTTACCAATAATTTCTTTGGTGGACCTCAAAGTATACCGATACCTAAAATGTTTCCCACCAGACTTAATGGAGCGGAACAGATCATGGTTTATGGACTCATTATCAGCTCTTTGTGAGAAGGTCATCGTCTGATTATTCCCCGTCACTTCCCAACTCCCGGGTTTATTGGGGTTGGTTATGTTTAAGCACAAAAGTGATCTATCTACTTGGAATTGATGGAGTTTGAAATGAGGTGGTTTGGATGAAAGAAATTTTCCATCCAATGTTTTACCTTTTTGCAATTCTAAAATTTCCGTGATATTCAGTGGAAATGGCACCAACCCTATGTTATGCTGTCCCTGTGGCACATGTGAACACACCCAGCAATCAGTTTGATTTAACACTTTGCCTACCATGCTATGATAATCCTCTAGAGGATACCCACCCCAGTACGGATTATATTTAGGTTGGCACCGTTGGATACAGTTCTCATCAACTAGGGACCCACAAAGCTCACAAATACAGGAATCTTCAGACGATAAACCTCCACACCTTCCCTGAGTATCCGGAATGACAGCTCTCTTAACAATAACATTAATAGGATTGGTCAGACACTCCCCTGATTGGCATTGCACTCCTCCTGACTCCACTCCATCAGCACTGCCATCAGCTCCCGTTTCCTCAATCGGTCCCCCATCACAGACACTGGATATCCCCGAACTGACCAGGATGGTGAACAATCTAAAAGAGAATATGAAAATGAACACAGCAGGCCTGTCCATTGTCACAACAAGATCTGCAAATTTCTCTCAGTTCAGGTATCTCACTACAACCTGTTTAATCCTCCCGGCACAAGCTCGCGATTGACAGGTCCACGCTATCAGCTTTGTCTCCGACTTGTTTCTCCACCGGTTGATTGACCTTTTTGCAGTGAGTGGAATGGACCCAGGTATCTCTCTCGGCCACCTTCAAAGATGTAGTACTCATCAGCAGCACCTGGTATGGACCCTCCCACCGATCAGTCAAACAACCTGAACACAAGAAATTTCTGATCATTACATATTCTCCTGGTTCAACATCATGACAGTTCGTTTCAGGCATATCATTAGACAACAATTTCAGTTTCTGCTGCTGTTGCTTTAACTGCTTACTCATTGATATAAGATACTTTACAGTTACCTCGTTGTTACCCTTCAGGTCTTCCTGTGGACTTATAATCAAATGGGGTTGTCTACCGAACAATATTTCAAATGGGGACAGATTCAGTGGAGGTCTAGGAGTGGTCCTTATGCTATGTAGGACCAAAGGTAACGCTTCTGGCCATCCTAGTCCAGTCTCTGCCATGATTTTACTTAGCTTATTTTTAATAGTCCCGTTTATCCTCTCTACCTTGGCACTGGCTTGCGGTCGGTAGGGGGTATGAAGTCGGTTATTAATACCCATCAGCTTACACATATTTTGAAAAACATCACCTGTGAAATGGGTACCCCTATCACTCTCGATAATTTTAGGGATACCGTACCTGCATACAAATTCCTGAACTATTTTCTTGGCAGTGAACGCAGCAGTATTAGTGGCCGCTGGGTATGCCTCAACCCAGTTAGAAAATATGTCTGTGCACACTAATACATACTTAAGGTTCCTGCAGGGTGGTAATTGGATGAAATCAATTTGTATCACCTGGAAAGGTCCATCAGTCGGTGGAATGTGGGACGGTTTGGTAGGGATCGCTTTCCCTATGTTCTTTCTCAAGCAGGTCAGACAGGACATTGCTATCTTTTCTGCTTGTGAAGAAAAACCTGGTGCGCACCAGTATGCCCTCACCAACTTGCACATACCCTGTTTACCCAGATGAGTCAGGCCGTGTGCTGCCTCAGCCAAGCTGGGGTAATATGCCTTGGGGGCTACTGGCTTACCATGTCCGTCCCTCCAGAGCCCAGAGAACTCTTGCCCACATCCTTTGGACTTCCAAATGGATTTTTCCTGAATTGAACACAAATTTTGCATATCAATTAATTTCAGCATATCAATTGTTTGAAATGACATAATTGTTTCAGTTGGAGAAAACATTTTTAACCCTGCTGCCCATTTTGCAGCTTCATCAGCTCTGTTGTTGCCAGTGACACCGGGTCATCCTCACATGTATGGGCTTTGCATTTAATTACTGCCACCGCTTTGGGCAGTTGGATTGCTTCTATAAGATGTTTTATGTGTCGGGAATGTGCAACTGGTGTGCCTGCTGCTGTCATAAATTTTTCAGACGCCATAGAGCCCCAAAATCGTGCAACACCCCGAACGCATACCTCGAGTCAGTGTAAATGTTAGCAGATTTGCCTGCTGCCAGTTCACATGCTCTAGTCAGTGCTACTAACTCTGCCACCTGGGCTGAGTGAGGAGGACCAAGAGGTTTAGCTTCTATGATGTCTGTGTCATTTACAACAGCATAACCTGTACATAATTCACCTGTGTCTGTTTGTCTATGACAACTCCCATCCGTATAAAAAGTTACATCCACATTCTGTAAAGGTGTGTCATGTATGTCAGGTCTAGCAGTAAAGGTCTGATTCAGATATGTCATACTATCGTGCGTATCATTATGTCTGCCAAACTCACCTCCCGCCAGCAACTCCTCTCCTTCCACCCTTTGTACATCATGTTGTACATATGGTAGGTATGTTGCTGGATTCAGCGTACTGCAATGTTTAACAGTAATATTTGCAGGAGTGATTAGAGCTAGTTCCCATTTGGTGAACCTAGCCGAGGAGAAGTGTCTGGTTTGAGCTGAGTTCAACAGAGCAGATACAGCATGGGGAGTGTAGACAATCATATCATGGCCCAATACTACGTCCTCACTTTTACTCACCAATAGAGCGGTAGCTGCTACACTTCTCAAACAGGTGGGGAGTGATCTTGCCACAGTGTCCAATTGGGCACTGTAGTATGCTACGGGCCTACTGGCATCACCATGTTTTTGTGTAAGGACACCTGCAGCACAACCATCGGCTTCCGTACAATACAAATCAAAAGGTTTTTCATAATCGGGTATTCCCAATGCAGGAGCTTTCGTCAGACTATCCTTAAGATTAAGGAAAGCCTGCTCTGATTCCTCTGTGTGTATGACACAATCGGGTTTTGAGGAAGAGACTAAGGGGGTCATTCAGACCCGGTCATTAGCGACGATGCGCTCGGACTGGGTCGATGGCCCCCCACAGGGCATGCACACGACGTCACCGTCGTGCGCATGCGTGAGACCCACTACGACCGACAGCGCTGGTCGTAGCGGGTCTCGATCCAAAGGGGGCGAGCTGTCGATGTTGATTGACAGCTCGCCCCGTTTGGAAGGCGGGCTGGGTGGGTGGCAGCCCAACCGGGGGCATTCCCATGGGAACGCCTACCATTTGGGGGTGGCCCCACTGACATCACTAGTGATGTCAGTGGAGAGCTTCCGGCTCAGACAGAGCCGAAAGCTCTCCGGGGCTTACGACAAGGGAGACCCTACCCTAGGGTCTCGTCGTAAGCCCAGATGGTCGCGATGGTCTTGACCATCGTGACCATCACCTTAGGCGGTCGTAAGGCTGTGGGTGTTAACCCACAGTCTTACCACCGCAAAGGAGGACGTCTTGAAAATTCAAGAGGTCCTCCCCTCATTCAGACCGACCGCACGCTCTGTGTGACTGGCTCTGAATGAGGTCCTAATTCCTGTAAAGGTAAGGCCAAAATAGAAAAACCTGGTATCCACATTCTACAGTATCCACACATTCCCAAGAAGGTACGAATTTGCTGTTGATTCTGCGGCAGTGTCATGTCTTGTATGGCCTGGATTCTATCTATTGTAAGGTGTCGTAACCTCTGGGTTAGGCAGTGTCCTAAATATTTTACTCTGGATTGGCACGGCTGTAGTTTGTCCTTAGCCACCTTGTGTCCTGTTTGTGAGAGATGAAGTAACAAAAGTTTAGTATCATTCAAACATGACATAAACGAGTCAGAACATAGCAATAAATCGTCCACATATTGAATTAGAACAGATCCATTGGCAGGTTGAAAAGATTGTAAACAGTCGTGCAATGCCTGGGAGAAGATACTGGGGCTGTCTATGAAACCTTGGGGTAACCGTGTCCATGTGTATTGTAAACCTCTGTATGTAAATGCGAATAGATACTGACAGTCAGGTTAGAGAGGCACAGAGCAAAAAGCAGAACAGAGGTCAATGACAGTGAAATGGGTTGCATTTGGTGGGATCTGCATCAAAATGACAGCTGGATTTGGCACTACAGGGAATTGGCTCTCTACTACCTTATTAACACCTCTAAGGTCTTGTACCAGCCTATAACCCCTCCCACCACTCTTCTTCACCGGGAAAATGGGACTGTTGGCTACACTAGCTGTACGAACTAAAATTCCCTGTTGCAATAATCGCTCAGTTATTGGAATAACCCCTAATTCTACCTCCTGTTTTAGTGGGTACTGGGGAATTTTTGGAGCTTGCCTACCTCTTTTTAAATTTAGCATTACGGGAATTACATTTGCCATTAATCCAGTGTCCTGTCCATCTTTAGTCCAAAGGGAATCTGGAATTAGGGACAACATTTCATCTACCTGTGATGGAGTTTCATTTAAAACTGTAGAGTGATACATTATCCTTTGAGGAGTGTCTAACATATCCCGCACCTCGTATACCATTCTCTCTGGGATATTTAAAAATATACCATCAGGGGTGCAATATATAACACATCCCATCTTACATAACAAGTCTCTGCCCAGTAGGTTAGTAGGAGCCGCAGCAGCCAGGAGAAAAGAATGCCTGGTATGCAACGGCCCAATAGTAACCTCTGTGGACTTTATTAAAGGATAATGTTCCACTTTACCTGTTACACCCATTGTTGGTACTGTCTCGTTGGTCATCTGCAAATTAACGGGAGATTTTCTCACCGACCTGGTCACCCCTATGTCTACAAGAAAAGGATATTCAGTACCAGCTACATCAACCATCATGACCGGTTCTTCCCTAGTACTTCCCGTTAACCTGACTATCTGTAGACTACAGGTATGACCTGACCCCTAGCGTTGGCTACCATTCTCCAATAAAGCATTTACGGCTACAATTGGAGCTGGTACCTGCTGAACATTTGCTGGACTTTGTGCATATCCCTTATGGAGATATCCAGATCTTCCCTGATGTGGGGTCCCTACTCTTTTTACTGTACAGTTTCTACTTAACTGTCCTGTTTGTTTACAGTTAAAACATGTTCATGTATCGGGTGAAGACATGTGGTGTTGTGAGGTTTGCGCAGAGGGTAAAGGTGGTGGATATGGGTAAGGATAGGGAGGGTAAGGGTATTGTGGGGGATAAGAAGTTGGTGGGTAGCCTGGGACCTGAGGTTGCATCGGGTTAGTGGGATAGAGTTGTGTTTGTTGCTGCGTGGGGTTAGTGAGAGCACATACTTGTTCAGAAGTGAGTGTGTGTGCAAGTGTGTCTGTTGGCTGTGATGTTACCGTCATTCCCTTCAGAGCTTGTATACTGACAGCCATTAGTTTTTCGCTCTGGGCTTCTCTCTTCTTGGAGATGTTTTTATCATGTTCAATGGCGGTTTCTATGAGGGTATCTATTGGGAGTCCCCGCCAGCCAGGCTGTGATGTCTGAACCTGAGTTTTTAAACTCTCTTTCAGACCGTCCACAAGTACTGTGACTATCATTCCCCGGTGGTGAGGGCTATCTTCAATATCCTCTATCCCAGTGTACTGGGTGATAGCCTGCAGAGCCCGATCGCAATAATCTTCTGCAGTTTCACTCTCCTTCTGCTTAATGGTGAAAATTTTGTCCCAGTTAACTACTACTGGAAAATATATACCCAATTGAGTTACAATGCGGGAAATGTTACCTTGGTTTACTTGGTCTGTTAAGGGAACGTCACCATCCAATACACAATCCGTGATAAATTTTGTCACGTCGGTATTGCGTGGCAGACAGGCCCTTAACACCACACGCCAATCTTTATTAGTGAGTTCATGTGAACTACCCAAATTTCTCAAAGATCTTTGACATTTGGCTAATTCCTTTTTGGGATCGGGGAAATCATTTATGATGGAATTTAGTTCTGCTCTTGTCCAAGGACAATGCATTACTACTTCCCTCGTGGGCACTATACCGTTTGCATCTGCATTTCCATTTGGAACAGTTATTGTCCGAATGGGATGCAGACCGGTAGCGCTGCTACCTTTGACCTGATTACCTGGCTGGGGGTTTAGTCTGCTGCTGCTACGTATGGTATGAACAACTTCCTCTACGGGTGCAGAGGGCATTAACACTTCCCTTGCTGTTACCGATGGAGATGGCGGCACCACTTGTGATTGTGGTGATGCAGCATCTATCATCTGCACAGCATGGGAAATGTCAGACATTACAGTAGGCTCATCATCCACATCATGAACATTTTCTTTATAGTTGCTTAAGAGAGGGTACAAGTTGCTTGTTACCGTTTTATGGGTATTTTTGGTAACTGTACTTGCACCTCCATTCACATAAGGTGGGGGAGGTGAGCGTGAACTGCTGGCAATACTCTCCACAATGCTAAATTGCCGCACAGGCGTGCCATTTTGCGGCTCGCTCGTATTGCAATTTAGCTCCGCCGATGTATTTTCTGGCAATGTGTTCACGACGCTAGTTTGAACATTTTTAAGCCACGCATCCCCTTCATGCTTCCACAGTTTTAAACATTCAAAATATTTAACCTTTTTCTCTCGGGAGCGCATCAAACTGATGTGATCCCGGACAATGTCTAACACATTTTTATCAAAACTACCAATTCTGGGAAATGGTCTAACACTCTTCCTCATCATATTAAACCATAAATCACAATACCTTATTGCATAAGTACCGTACTTAGTATGCATGATACGACGGGCCGATCCGATCGGCGCCTCCATTAGCAGCACATCATTGTCTAACATTTCTACTGTTTGCGCGGCTCCCATTCTGAGACAACTACGCTTTTCAATAAAGATTTAAACTGGTGAAAGACAATCAAGATACTTTCACTTACCTGTGGACAATTTAAGTCGGCGGCGCCCACACACCTGGATAAGATTTAGTAAGGCAACTTCCACACCTGGATAAGATTTGAAAAAGGCAACTTCCACACCCGGATAAGATTTAGTAAGGCAACTTCCACACCTATGAGAGTTTATTTGTCGGCTACTCTCACGTACCTCTCTACAACAAAGACAACATGTACACCTGCTACTGTGTATAGAACGGTAATGCTACTTACCGAGCGGCTAGACTAACCCTTGCACCTAGCCCTTAAAGGTCATACGGTACCCTTAACTTTGTTCAACAAATATTCACTGTTACACACTTTTTTCCTGTGCAGAAAAATAAACGTTAACCCAGATATTGGTAACAATTGGAAAAAAAAAGTAAACCTCAACGGCTTTGTTAAAACACGTGGCAGCAGAACCGGAAGTGCGTATACGCTATTGTGCGACCAGCCACATACACAATAATGCGACTACCACACAACCATATAATGACTTTTTAACTGCGTACACAAAAGTGCGTCTTTGCTGTGCGCAAAGCTGCAACTCAGCCGCGTATTCAATTCTGCAGCACCCCTTTTAAACATTAGGTTCTATCAACAAAGGAAAACAAACTTTTTCCTTTCTTGTCCCTGGATTCTAGTCAGCTTCCTTTGCTTACACGAAAACGGATAGCGATTTTTCAGCACAAAGCGGTTACAGGAAAACCCTGCATGTGGCCACTCCACCCTTTGCTGAGATATCGATGGCCGTATGTGCCGTGTGAGTAGGTAAGTGACTTCGCTCGATGAGCCCCCATCTGACGATATTAAAAT
Organism: Taudactylus pleione; assembly: GCA_031769625.1. Taxonomy (NCBI): domain Eukaryota; kingdom Metazoa; phylum Chordata; class Amphibia; order Anura; family Myobatrachidae; genus Taudactylus; species Taudactylus pleione. The sequence goes on from JAUIMM010000188.1 coordinate 5,862,505, forward strand.
GAACCTCTATATACCCCTGCCTGTACCTTCTAAAATCCTTCCTATAAACCTCTAAGGATGACGCTAATTTGCGTACGCAGTCATACAATAAATAGAAACTCCAAGCACAAAGTATTATTCAAGTAAAAGTACAGTCAGTTACATGCTATGATCTGTGTACAATTTAGCGCAAAGGAATTATACAGACCCCCAAGTACAGTATACATACGCATGCGCTCTGGACCAGATCCCGGCATTCAGAAAGAAAACCTCCGTCTATCAGCATTCAGCAAGAAGACTAAAGACCCAGTGTTTGAGCACACATGTTTATACCCCCCCAGAATAGACAGGACAATAGAGAAGTTTCTTGCTTATGCCATTGGTTCCCATGGGGGAACCATCTGTTACAGAGCATTTAACAGGCTGCTTCAAATAGACTCAACCCAGCCTCCAACAACTAGGGGTCTCTTCCCACCCTCCCCCTAACAGTCATCTTAACAGTTGTTCATAAAATATAAATTTTGTTGTTTGAAGTCTCTGCGATCCATAACTCAAGAATGCATGATGCGATCTCCCCACCGATTACACCGGAATACTGTGGAAAGAGTACGCATCAATACAAAACCAAACACGGCTGTCTTAACATGTATAAAACCTTAGTTATCAAATATCTTTATTTCTCAGCATTTAAACTAACTGAACCAACTTAAATCATATACTTTAAAGCTTATTAAACCTTATGTGTGAATATGTAATGTGTGAGTATTCGGGGTTTGATATAAAGATGTATTAATGTGTGTATGAGGAAGGGTGCACTTAACTCTCACTAAGTGAGCATCTTAACAGTGTGACATGCTGAGCCAGATAGTTCCACATGCCTACTCTGTCAGCAGTCCCCCCCCACCTGTCCCAGGCTTCAAAAGAAAAAACTCTTTATTCTCCCAGTCTCTTGTGTGAAATGCAAATAGCCCAGCTACAAGAGACAGACCTAAGATGACACTCTAGTCTTTGAAATCATGTCATTGCAGGAAGCCTGCTAATGTAAGGTGTGTATTCGAGCCAGACCACCTGTAGTGAGAGCAGACACTGTCCAGGAAGCTTATCTACACAAGCTAGTTGTCACATAGTCATTTGCTTTATTGAGCTAATGCAATCAATTTTGGCATACTGTAAAGTCATTTCTGAAATATATCCTTTATAATACGTAAAGTCATGAAATAGGCTTCTGGTGAATCGCCGTAACTTGCTAATAGTATTATCGCCACATGTACTAAAATGTGAGTTTATCTAAAATGGCGCTTAGGCGGCCATCTCGCAAAATGGCGTCTAGCGGCCAGTCACAAGATGTTGTTGCTGCGATTCAATTTTAAACTGATCTTGTCTCAGCCAATAATCTAGTTTCGACAGAGGGGAAAAGGGGTATTCCAGGGTCTGACCCGTTTTGAAAATACTAAACAGCGTATTATAACCCGCTCTTACCCACCTGGATATGGATATTATTACACCTGCCCAAATGGAGTTACAATAAATGTCCTCCAGGATTTTCTACCTCATGGAGCAGGCTGATTGATTGAATACCCGGCCAGCGCATTGGTGAGATCACCGTAATAGGAACACACGGACAGTGTGTATTCCTATAGATTATTACCCCTGTGAACTGGATACTATATCTCTCTTATTGAGATTATCTATGAGATATATTTATATTTAGACACCATCCTATATATTTTTACATATTTTTTGTATTCACTTCTCTCAGCAGCTTATTTTGGATATTTTTGTGATATTGTATTTTACAATTAAATCACTGCATATTTTTGCATTATTTGATGTTTTTAATGTGATACATTCTTGACCGGTCAATTTGAATTTTTATTTTCAGTAAAGATTTACATTTAATACTACGGTGTGCTGATTGTCTATTTGTTTATATCAATCCTCTTGTAGTTTAATTAGCGCAGAGATTTTTTCACATTTTTATTGGATACACCTGATTTTCAGGTGTTCATTTGTGTTACCACTAGCACATTTTTTCTTTGCTGCTCAAACACTTTTTTGATTATTACATTGGTATTTAACATTGAGATAATACACAAATAGAACTTTTAGAAGTGTACTTCAATTAGCGCTGGATGCTTTTTTCTTGTTTGTATATATGGTATATTAACAATACAAAGAATTGCTCTTATCCCGCTCTAGAAATGAAGCTCGAAACAGCCACGCCTCCAAGTAGATTCTCTGTTAGTAGATTCCAAAAGAATAGTATACACAAAAATAGCAAGATGGTGCTATAGATAATAGAAATATCCTTACAATAATTCAAATCATAGTTTTAAGAAAAAAAGTGAATGAACTTCAAACTTGTGAAACCGAAATTCTCCCAAGTCTAATTCCTTTCTTCTATTAAGCTACCAAGGATACCCTATGTACAGTATATGATGAGTTACAAGTCCACTGGATTCTGGAATTATACCCTCTCAAGGAGCAAAAGCACCCGAAAAAATGCCCAATGGCCACTTTTTAGTAGATATCGGAATATTTTTATCTACTATATAAGAGTAAAAATGTGTCCTTCTCTCCAGTCTTTCTATACAAATCCACAGTTTACAAGCCACGATCGTGAAATTTTACATACGAGCGTATTAAAACATGGCGGAGGCAACTAAAAAAATTTGAAATCGAAATGAATTACTGTTAATTTTTAATTAATGAAAAAACAAAATTTTTGCATAGCATTTGCCCTCTACAGGTCAGGTACGGAATTACAAAAGGATTTAGCTTATCTACTATATTTTCTCTTCTATCTTCTCTACTATATCAAAGCGAAAATTTGTCCTTCTGTCTTTCTGTACAAATCCACAGTTTACAAGCAAAGATCGTGACATTTTACATATGAGCGTATTAAAACATGGCGGAGGCAACAAACATATTTTGAAATCGAAATTAATTAATGTTAATTTTTAATTGATTTAAAACCACAATTTTTGCTGTACGCTCATTGTGGGGCCTCATGGCATATGGGTAGGGCCTCGGAGCGAGCATTTTGTGCTGTCATGTTTTGTCATGATCTTAATGTTTATTATCAAAGAGAGCTTTAGCAGGCTTTCTCAGCATTCTCAGCTGTCTGACTATACCAAATTACGCAACAACATTTACTTCTTTCTATGAACTGTGTCAAAATGATCACTTTGCAAGGACCCTGCTGTACTGTGAGCTGAAAAAAATATTACACATGGAATGCTTCTGGAAAAGTTTTTATGCGCAGAAAACAGGGAGTCGCTGTAGATGGTCATCCTGGTATCAGAGCAACAGAAGCTCTTTGCCGTGTTTACACTGTACATCCGACACAGGTCCTACTTCCTTCGAAGACCTTAGGACTGTTGATGGGGAAGTTTGTCACACTTTTCGTGAGGCCTGCCTAAGGAGAAGTTGTTTGGAGATGATGTGTAAACAAACATTCTTAAAATACCGGGCAACGCCAGGTACTCCATCTAGTTCTTGATAAAAATGATTACAAATATAAAATTGCTTACATCGCATTTTAAAAGCATGCCATATTTTTCACAATCACTTTGTAAGAAATGTAGCTGCTTCCTACCAACCCCCTGTGCTGGGTGTAAGCTCAATAACTGGGACTTCGCCAATGGCGCATCAGTATGACACCAGAAACCCTACGCATTTTGTCCCTTAACGGGGACTTCTTCAGGGATATAAACTCAAAATCACAGCATGATACATGGAAACAGTATCTTGTATTTCACAGAATAAGAATGCAGCACTCATTGCTCCAGCTGTAGCTTCTTAATAAATCCAAGTTGTATGTTCTGAGCAATGTGTAGCTATCCTCTTGCTGCACATCCCTCTTTCTGTACATTGGGGCTGATTCAGAGATGTGCACTAACCAAAATATAGTAGTATATTTTGTTTTGTTTTGTATGCGGCAAGTGCTAAGAAGACTTTTTTTTTAACCGATTTTGCGTTGCGTCCGGGACATTTTATTCTTCGGAAACGAGCATTTCAGTGTATGATAAAATCACTGAACAGCAATCCAAATGTGTTTTTTTTCTGGACTTTCAGGATAATGAGATTTTCAGGATAATGGATTTCTTCTGTATACACCCTTATGGCCATTTAAGGGGAAGTATCTCATTCTGAAATATATTTTATATCTAATATGACACATTTCCCTTGAACGGTATTTGGTTTGCTAACAGCACCCACAGGATGTTTTGGGTGTAACATGCACATTATATGGCTGGCTGGGTAGAGAAAATAAACAGATAGTGTTATATGTGTCTGTGCTGTTGCGTCCTGCCTGGGCTCCTCGGGACTGTTTCAGTAGTGTTTGATTTAAGTAAGCAAAGAATTTGGATGTGTTTTTGTTTGTTTTGCCTGGACAAGAAAAACGTCCAAGTTTGCAGATCCAGGTTCTGGCCGCAGCCTGACAGAGGAACTGGCTGATGATTTAACTGGGAAAGTTTGTCTGAGCCAGGGGCAGAAATGCTTGAATGGCAAAATCTGGCAACACTCAGAGATCATTTAAGGAACCTTTGAAATATTTTTACACGCTCTGGTAAAGCTTTGCTGCTCTCCATGATAGGCTCTGTGCTGGTTGCTGTGCTTCATGTATGACTTAAGTTGTATTATCGCAGCTATATTTAATAATCTGCCTTTAGTCAACCAGGGATTAGGGAATGCAGTACGGAATATGATATGCCTGCTGAATGACTAGTCTTTGGCTCTTTAGGTGTATTACAGAAAAATGGCGTACCACTATAATGTACAGTACAACCAGAAGAGTAACTATTGTTTGACAATAGCAAATTCTGACAATCATGGATCGTAGCGTTTAGAGAATGTGGGGGAGATGTATCAAACCTTCTAAAGAGTGAACAAGGAAAGATGTTTCCTATAGCAACCAATCAAACCTAGCATTTATCAAGTACATTCTAGCATATCATAGGTAGGAACTTATTGGTTGCTAAGGGCAACTTCTTGTTGAAAGAGTAGTGCACTACTGCACAGACTCCATTTTAGTGTCCCTCCAGGGAGGCTTCATTCCCTGTACCAAGAGGGCTGCTGTATGTAATACTGTGCATGAGCGAACGCCATCTTGCCACAGTGTAGAGTGGCATGGTAGGAGATGGACTTCTCTTGCTTAGCTGTGAGACTCAGTGATATGCCTATGGTAATGCTGTTCCAGTGTCCTGCACCACTACTCCCAAGTGTCATACACTCACCGGCTGGTGTGCTGTATGAAGCCCCATCCTGCTCAACTGCCAGTGTACATGTAACAGTGAGTACAGCTGTACCTGCTACTTCTCAATATTTACAATTACTGGTTAAGGGCTGTTCCTGACTTCAGTCATCTGCAGGTGTGTGCCTACATAACACTGCAGAGTACAACACCTGCACACACATAATTTCCAACAGGTTATGGGTCTAGTGCAGACTGCATCGGAGCACAGAGTGAAGACAGCACAGAGTATTTCCCGCACAGTGTGAAGCTGAATAACATACAGAAGCTGCACAGTTATGTCTGCAAGAAACAGAAATACAGGAGCTACACCCATTATGAGCTACATTAAGCTTAAAGGTGTAGAAAATTATATAACCTGGAAGTTTGCTATGAAAATGCAATTAAAGCGTGATAGGTTACAATAGATCCAGATGCAGATTCAAGCCCAGATGACATAGAGAGAGCCATTGGAACCATAGGCTTAAGTGTAGAGCAACAAGTGTACTCTATGATACATGGGAAAGTGTTAGCAAGAGACATGTGGAAGGCACCCCAAGCAACATATCAAGATCGAGGTCTCATGAGGAGAATAATTTTAAGTTGTATATTGTATAACACTAAGTTGAATGACTGCAGCAGTATGTGTGATTATCTTTCAGCAACTAACATCTGTTGGAGTGCAAGTGGATGATGAAGAGATTGCTACAGCAATGTTACAAAACTTGACACCTGAGCTTGACTTCTTGGCTGTGGTGTTAGAGACAAACACAGCATAGTTAACAACATACACAGTCTGAGCAAAGATGAATGCTGTGACAACTGCATTACATACAAATAGTGAAAAGTTTAGAAAATTTTAATTTAAGTGTTACAATTGTCACAAGATAGGTCACAAAGCAATTGAGTGCAAACAAAAGAATGTGAATCCTATACAAAGCAAGAAATGCAATGGCAGAGATGAGGCAGCCTTCAGTGTTACAGATAATTACAGAAATGATTGCTGGTACATCGATTTCATCACCTTGGATACAACAGTGTTCAGGAGCTCCAGAGCCGGATGGTTACTGAAATGTTAGTAACAAATGCAGAGAAACCTGTATGTGAAAGTTGTGTTGTGGGGAAACAAAATCATCAGCCATTTCCAAAGTCAACACGCAGAACTACAAAACCACATGAAATAGTTCATTCAGATGTGTGTGGTCCAATGGATGTAAAATCTTTGAGTGGATACAGATACTTTGTGACGTTTATAGATGACTTTACAAGAATGACACATGTACTTCATCAGAGAAAAATCTGAAGCAGAGAGATACAGTAGATTGCAGATTAAGAGGCTTGCAGACAAGTCACAGACTCAAGACCCTGAAATCTTATAATTGTGGAGAATACCTCAACAGAGAGGTGGATAAATTCTTTAGAAAAAGTTATGGAATACAGCATCAATTGACCATTGCCTATACTCCTGAGCAAAACATTGTCAGTGAACGAGCGAACTCTACACTGGTAGAGAGAGCAAGATGTATGCTAAAGAACACATACATAGACAAGCAATTTTGGGCCGAAGCCGACTCCACAGCAGTGAATCTCAATCATCTTTTCCTACAGTAGCCCTAAAAGGACATAACACTTATTGATGCTTGGTCAAAAGAGAGAACCAAGTGTTAGACATCTTGGAGGCTTTGGAAGTACTGCACAGGCACAAGCTGGATTCAAAATCAGCAAAGTGTATCATGTTTGGCTATTGCCATGAGAGCAAAGGTTACAGATTGTGGATTCCATATAACAGAAAACTTGTCAAGTCCAGAGATGTTATCTTTAAAGAAACAATGCAAATTGTAGAAAATTGGAAGTTGATATGCAGAACGAGTACGTGTCACTGGACATGCCAGTAACTGAAGATATGTCTGAAACAGAGACTATCAACGTGGAAGTTTAACCAGGGAAAAGATCTTCTGCAAGGTCAAATATCAGCAACCCACCTAAAAGATATGATGAGGAATTTGCAATCATTACATTCAGTGAGTTTCAAGATATCCAGAAGACAAAACTAAAGTCTGATTGGTGTGAATGGAAATTGAAGATAGGCAAAAAGACCTTGCAAGATTCAAAAACCACAAGTGTGAAAAGCATCAAGAATCATGATGGTTGCAACAGTTCCAAGTTCGTGAATTGAAAGACTGCTGTTAAGGCCTATGCTATCATTAAAGGAACTTTTACTGATGTGTCATCCAAGACCAAGTTGAAGTCATTTGATGTGTTGATGCCTTTTTATGTGTTTAACCAAATTGCTTTTAGAGGTTGCTACAAGAAAGCTTTATTTGAATGTTTGTGTAACATGGAGAAGCTTTTAGCAAGGGGGATGTTGGAAAAGGAGTGCGCTACTGTGCAGACTCCATTTTAATGTCCCTCCAGGGAGGCTTCATTCCCTGTACCAAGATGGCCACCATAAGTAATACTAAGCCATCTTGCCAGTTAGTAGAGTGACACAGGGGCGCTGAGAGGGGGGGTGAGTGGGCACTAATTACCTGGGCCCGGGCTTGTTGGAGGGACCCGGTGGGGGTTCCGGGTCCAATGTCGCCAACCCTCCCTCTTACTTGTCAGCAGCCCCACCACACACTGGTGTGTGCTGGGCTGCAGTGGGACTAGGGAGACAGTTGCGCTGAGCAGCAGCAGTCTCCTCTCCATTGCCTGTGCGGGGGTAGGGGGAAGCGATCACACTGATTGCGTGCCCAACTTGATTTGCCCCTGTCTGAGGGGCTCACAGTGCCCCCTGCCTCAGTGGGGGGAGAAGAACAATACATATTTTTCTTTTTTTTTTCCCTAGGGGGCATGGCCACATCTCCCGTGATTAGGCAGTAACGGCTCCCAGAATGTCTCTCTTTGGCACTGGATGATTGCCTTCTACTTGTATAGTGATATGCCTACTGAAACGCTGTTCCAGTGTTCTGCACCACTACCCGCAAGACTGATACACTCACCAGTTGGTGAGCTCTATGAAGCCCTGCTCCGCTCCATCACAAGTGTATATGTAACAGTGAGTGTGGTTTCCCTCTGCGCATGCATCTGCACCCCGATGGTTACCGCACAGCGCCATCATGCTTCATGTTTCATAGATGAGCTATATTCTTTTACACTGCCGAGGGTTTGTGCAGCTGCTCTATCGCTTAGTGTAGCCAGTCAGCTCCCTGCAGCCTTTGGCTTATATTGGTGAAAACAATATTGTGAGTTGTGAGGTGGTCAAAGTTGACTGGAAATTAATGTTTTTGAGGTTAATAATACTGTAGGTACAAAAAAAACCAGATCAAAATTATGTGATTTTATCTGTATTTATCAATTGTTAAAAGATATCCAGATCCAAAACCAAAACACTTGAGGGTGGTTTTGCCAAAACCAAAGCATGACAATGATTTAGAACCAAAACCATTACATGCACATGCCTATGTACAGTGCATCCGGAAAGTATTCACTACACTACTATTTGTTTACTTTTTATTCCACTTTTGAGAATAGTTTGTATAGAAATGAAGGTAAATTCTTCTTTTTCTAGGTTTAGGGTATTTTCCCCCTTTACTGTATCTCTATTGCCCACTTTTGAGGAAAAACCCCCACAAAGTTTCCACCTTTTCCACTCGGCCTGGGAAGCAACACAGGATTTTAAGACCATTTGGGCCGGCAACATATGCCTGAGAAATTTTATGAACAATTCTGATTAAAATTGTCAACGCTCTTGAAGAATAAAGATAAAAATAATATATAGTCTGGCAATGGTTTTGTAATTTTTTGCTCCATTTAATAGACGATCGGTTATGCATAGTTACTATCTGCATGAAAAAAAAAAATTACTGACATCTTATACAAAAACACTGCAGTCTATTATTGCGGAAAACAGAATTTTCTTTGGCACCAGTGCAATAAGATAATGTTTTAGCAGAAAATGTTAGTTTTAACATTATTTGTGACAAAGCCAACAAATATTTAAGTAGAAAGAAAAACAGATACATGTGCACCCTCTCATAGAATATTTACCGTGTCCAGACATTTTAGCAGAATTTTAAAGCGACACAATCATGAAAATTCCGTCCTGTATTTTTGTTTAAACGTAGCTTATTTTTCCTTAAAGATGCATTATCTCTTAAGTTGCAGAACATTTACCAGGGACACACCTGAACGATTTTACTCACGATCCCACTAACTTCATGATTTTCAGAGCGATCTTGAGAAGATCCGATTTCAGTGAACATTATTATTGATTTATCGTACCAATCTGCATGATTATCTGTCCTAAGAGCATCACACTGGTGGCGGTATTAAATGAACTACCAGCAGAAAAGTTGGACAGTTGATCAGAAATTCATACACTTTACAAAATGTGCATGATATTGCCTCATCCTATTGGAGACATCATATGTAATGTAGCAGCTCAGAACCAATCACCCAATCCGACTGGTTTTGGAACGAGCAGCCCAAAAATGGCATAGTAAGGCTGATTCAAAGATTTACGTTGAATTTTGGATGCAGTTTCACTGAGTAACCTGAGGGATCCACTGCTGCATCTTCGGATGCAATTATCGGATTAGAGAAGCCGGCAGTGGGCATCTTTTAACACAAGACGGCTTTTCCACATTTTAGCACAGCCGCTGTGTACAAAGACACAGGGTCGGTGCCTTTACCGTTATCCTCCACTCCTAAATCAGCCCCAGTGTACTTAGTTTAAACTTGCAACTGCATAGGGTATGTGTGAACAGAAGAACCAATCAGAAGCAGCGATTTCTTTTAATGTGTCTCCTGATTGGTCCACTTGCACACCCAATTCAGCAGTGTCCCACAGTCTCGGTAATTTATTTGTGCAGGGAGCCTGTGAATAACATCTGTATGGAAAGAGGAAGGACAAATTAGCAATAGATGGTGATGTAGTTTTAATTCTTCTTAATTTGACCCAAAAGCTCTAGTTTGATAACTAAATTGGCTTTTTATTGAGTTTTTAGCTGGTTATTATTAAAAAAATAAAATAAACATTGTTTCCTTTTTTTTAGATTTAAAATAAAAATCAAATGTTTTTCTATGTTTTTATTTTTGTTGTTTACTAAACATTATTTTTATGTTTGTGGGATATTGTTCAACCTGGTTTTGGCATTAAAAAAAAAACGTTTTTAGAGGCTGGCACAGCTCCGTATATGGCAACATATAGCGATTTTAAGCATACTGTTCATGGGTAGAAGCGAATTAAAGCGTTTCTGCATATCTCCGGGCAATTCAGAGACCGACGGATGTTGGCTGCATATTTCCTAGAAAGAAATGGCGTTTGTGGGCAGCAACATTGTGGGAGTGTAGCCAAAGATCCGTGCTATTCTGAATTGTGAACGTGGGGAGGTCTGTTCTTAGGCATCTCTTGTACCCAGCCCTAGGCAGGTGTCAGTGCTAATACTTATGATGACAGCTGCAGACGTGGATGGGAAAACAGTGGGCTTCCCGCAACATTGCAGAAATCCCGTCGCTGCCCAAAACTTGCAGCTTAGCATTTGGAGCTTAGGCTGAATAGCTTGCAATCTGCTAGGCAAGGGGGGCATTAATGCCCTGTATGTTTGTATAATGAATCAAATCTATACAGTAACAGATCACAATGTTTACCTCAAGCACTCAAGTAATTTGGATAACACATTGACTGTAATGACTGAAATATTAGTTGAGATATCATTGCCAGGCTTTTTATTTTGCAGATGTTAGCTCAGAGAAGAACAAGGGAAGTGCTGGATGACGAGTAGAAGCTGGTAGCAGGCCTGGGAAAATGTAAGCAAGGGACATAATCTAGAGTTTGCCAATAGAGACAAGTAATGAACCCATTTGTATGTCTCTACCCACAGTCCTAGGGTGAGACGCAATACTGTACTTCATTCTATGGTTCTGTGGGAGATAGGAGAATGCAAATATGTTCTAAGTATGGTTCTTAATACTCGGAAAAGTAATCATTTACAGAGATTGGCAGGACCTCCCTAGGTCCATTGTCCTCTTGATAGGTACATGTTGAAATATTTTGGAAACTCACTAACATGTCCCACTACATTGTGCTCCTCAGTTCTATTCTTGGTCATAGTGATGGGCCGCACGGTTGGAGTAGCGGTTAGCATTACTGTCTCACAGCACTGAGGTCTTGGGTTCAATTCCCTCCAGGTCATTATCTGTGTGAAGTTTGTATGTTCTCACTTCATCTGCGTGGAATTCATCTAGGTATTCTGGTTTCCTCTCACAAACCATAAACATTCTGATACAAAAGAAAATGTGTCTACAGTACATGGATTAGGGAACAAGCTCCACTGGGACAGTGACTGATGTGAATGAGCAAATATTCTCTGTAAAGCGCTGTGTAATATGTGTGACTGTTAGTAAATAAATAATTATGCACATATTTATATACTATAACCACTGACTGGGGAACTAGAAACTCAGTATCTTAATCAGGTGCCCAAGTGTTTTCTTTTATATATATATATATATATATATATATATATATATATATATATATATTACAGTGATTTAAAAAAAAAAGAAAATTATTTTTTTGTGCCAGCTGAGCAGTGACAGTTATCCATAGCAATAAAGGTTACTTACTACTCTGGAGCCTTGTTTTGCATTATTGGGCATGAGTGGGCAATGCTTAGTGGCCCAGTGTGGAAGCGCCAAGCCTGGTTGGCTCTTCCAGTTGGAACCATTCAAAATTAAATAAAGAAAGAAAAAAAAGAAAACTTATTTACCAATCATATGGTCATCGGGCATCATTTCCTATTTGGGCATTCATATTGCTAAAAATCTGCAATATCACCAGACTCCTTAATGACATTGAGAATTACCTGACAGTAAGTCTCAAAATGTGTGAGCGGTGGTTGGGGGGTTTTCAAAAGTTCATACCGTAGTGGGTGTCTTTAGCAGGCAACGGAGGGGTTTGGGTGGATTGGGGGTTGGGGCTTATTTTTTCCAGATTTTACATGGTCTGAATGTTGGCCGGTATGCAGCCACAGATGGGGTCCCACTCTTGGGAGGTGTAACCACTGCACCCAAGATGGTACAGCCACGCTCTCATGACTGCTAACATTTTAAGTAAAGTTTATTGGCAGTAACTCTGGTTATACCTTTTGCACTAACATAACCTGCAGCCTGTCTATCACCATGTTTCTCCTTTAAAACATTATAATGTTTATTAATGGAGCTGACATCCAGACAGTTATCATCTTTATAGTAAATCTGATATCTATACACCAAGAAGTTCATTTAGGGCAGGATGTACCATATATCTCAATTAGATTGAGACACATCCTGCCCCTATTCACATACATTATGCATAATTACTTACCTGCTTGGACAGCTCTCCCATTGAAGAGCTGTCCTGGCAAAGTGCTGACCCAGGAGGTTTATGACCCAGGAGGCCTAATGCGCAAGCCACAGGGGGACACAGAGAGATCCTTTGGTGTTTCTTGTGTAAAGATGCCCCTGGGCTACTATAGGCAACACCATCTATAAATGCCATTGCCTATCGGGCTCAAGATCCTGAAAGTCCCCCTTGTCTTGCGGCTTCTCTGGGCACGTTGCAGCCCCATAGATTTCTGTGGATCTTGCTGTGCCGTGGGTCCGCAGCAAATATTCCCAAAATGTAAGGGAATCCCTATGTATTGTAGTTAACTTCTGAGGTTTTACTGCTTTTTTAGTAGGGATGAAATGTAGTAGACATGAGCGGTTCCATTTTACTTGCTTCTTGTCGCCAAATTAGCGCACGTTCAGATTTATCCTATTGGCTATCCAAAACACGTGGGAGCCGGATAGCCAATAAGATGCCATTTTTGAGATACATAAAAGAGTAAAGCCGTACCGCTCATCTCTAGTTTTTAGCAATGATGCATTCCGCCCCTAGAAGTGGACGCCTTTGCTCACCAAAAGCAGGTAGTAAAATACACATATGTGTTTAGTCAGACGCATCTCAAGATGCATTTAGGTGAGAAATAGTAGTATTTGTGTCAGACGTATAAGAATAACGAATGTCTGAGGCCTTTAAACCCCAAGGCTGGGTAAATGACGGCCATTTTTGTGTTGTGCTTGGGTTCCCTTAAGGTTTTCATATTTGTTTTAGTGACAGTTTTGGCAGCCGGTGGCAGTAGGGGTATGTTTAGGGATGGGGTCTGTGTGTTTAGTAAAGCAGGGATGGTATTTCAGTGGGTCTCTTTGATCCAGGAAATTCTAAAGGTGCGTACACACACAATGATTTTTTGAACGATTTAACTATAACGATGTCGTGTAAAACGATAAACGATGAACGATTATCGTTCATGCGCCTTCACGTTTGTCGATTGTAGTTCAGTCAGACTGGCCAACTGAACGATTTTCAATAGAAGTTGCAACATTTTTCCTTCAACACACAGAAAATCGTTTATTAAGTAAAGTAAAACCAACTACTTTGTAAAACGATTTTCGTTCACTTTTTCAAGGGAAAAACTGAACGAAAATCGTTCATTACTTACATCGTTGTGTGTGTACGCACCATTACACCCTCCTCCTTAGTTTTGGTGATTGTTGTGTTTGTGTGTATTTCTTTTTGTTTTGCCTGGTGACGGTAATGAACATAAATTTTGCTGTTGATAAAGTTTTTTTTGTTTTGTTTTTTGTGAATGCGCACTTCTGATAAAGTGTTTTAGAGCCTTCCTTACTGGGGAAAGGGGACACCATCTAACCAGTAACGAGTTTTACTGCCTGAAAATTGCTTTTTTTTTGTTGCCGTCTTTTTTTGTCAATAAAACAATTGACATCTAAACGCCAACACTGTTGTCTGTGACCCAATTCCAGGTTATGTTCTGGAAACACCCGTGTGATCTCTAGTGCACTTTTCAATTAACTTCCTATTAATCACTGCTGTCTAGACTTTAAACATATTCATTTTTAATCTAAATTATAATTATACTTGGCAAATGTAAGCTTAAAAAAAGTGACATATGGGGACTTCACCCTAAATGGCAATGTGACCCAAATCGCAGACGAAGAACTCAATTCTGTGACTAAGTAAGGACATTTTAGGGTCTTATTTAATGGGCACAGTGCAGCATCCCTTTTGGTGGGGCTGTGAGCCTTGACCCGCGCAGATGTGTCTAACTTTTCACCAGGGCACATGGGTTTGAAGAGAAGATGACGTTTACAGACCAGAAGTTTTGACCAGCCATCTGGAGAAACTGGGCAAAGTAAGCACAGTCTCATCTTGCAGAGATGCACAAAAATTATATTTAATTTATTGAAATTTGAATGAGGGATTGATAGTACGTTTTCAGCGGTGTTCCTTGGTGTATGTAGCTCGCACAAAAGACTTACTGTACACTGTGTACCAGCCGGTTGAGTTCGTGTTTCACCATACATTTATAATGAGACGCGTTTTACTGCACTTTGATGGTGAAGCGCGTTTCTAGACGTACTTTGCCCTATGTAAAAGAATGTAAAACGTATAAAACTGAAAAATGTAAAGAAGAGAGTCATGATATACCCTCATTCCTATCAATAACTTACACCATTAAATAGATTAAACCAAAAACTAAAACTATAAGTCTCACATTTAAGCACTACGCATTTTATGTACAGTAAGGACTCTTGCTGCTTTACCGGGGAGTAGATGGTTACAACAATATGCTTACTTCCCTACATTTCTGTTACTGTATGACATCCAGCAAACACACTTCTTAATCCTGTCTGGTAATAAAATTAATCGTAGGGATGACAGAGATATTCCCTTCTGACAATTAGAAATGAGCACACATTGTGGAAGCTGAAGATCTCGCACTTCTCCAGGGAAGTTTCTCATTACTTTAAACTTTTCCCAGTATAATGCACACATGAAGCACGGCACTGGATGTAACGTGATGATATCAGTGATGTATGGAAAATGAAAGATGAATACATTTCCTTTTATTACATATGATATAACTCATAACAGCTCTTGGATGTAGAGGAGCGAGGAGGATGAGGAGGCGAGGTGAGGAGCCCCTGGTCGCGTTAGAGCCATCCATCCTCGTTGCTGCAGATGAGTAAATTGCTCTCATTAATTATTCATCTCTGCACCTTGAGGCAGCAGATCTCTCCGTACTCTCTTCCAGTACTGATTAGGTTTAGCTTGTGAATGTTTCCTAGCTGTGTAATGCCCCGGGGCCCCATTACATGTCTTCGCCAACCACCGTGAGTACAAAAAGTTATTAACACATTTTAATGTCATTAAACAAAAATATGGTAAACACTTCGAAATGTTCAGTTTGCTGTGAAAAGTTTGCATCGCAGATGAGGATGAAGAATAATACACATTCACCCACCCATTCACAGGAAAAAAATGTAAATGGTCAATAAAATGAAACCTTTAGATTTAGTAGTACTTTCAACAAAATCAGTTTAAATGTAAAAAAAAAAAAAATAGTTAAACAATTGGCAAACCGTACAGTATGAAATAATTATTTAATATATATTATATATATATCCAAAAAATGATACAGGTATTGTGAAAGGTGGTACTTCCAGGACTTGTTTGATGTGGTGAGTGATGGAAACACCTACTAGACACACATCATGCAGTTATGAACGTTTCAGTTTAATAACTGGATAACAGCTATTAACCATAGCCGCTGGAGCGCTGGTGGTTGCTCCTGGTAACCAGAGGAGTGGAGTTGCAGTCGAATCATGAACCTGCAAATCTTTTGTCCCCACAAGTAAATAAATATCCCACTGCAGCTGCAGCATTGGAGATAGGCTGCCATGTATGAGCCATCATGTCTCCCACACTGCCCCAGCTTATTGCTGCAATAATATCAAATAACTGCACAATCCTATAATTATAACTGGACAAATCTGAGTATGAAGGGGCTTATTGCTGCAACAATACCATATGGTATGGTATTATATGATATGGTATTATACCATATCACAGTATGGTATGGTATTATTGCAGCAATAAGCCCCTTCATAGTCAGATATTGTCCAGTTATAATTATCGGCAGTGGCTGGCGGAGGGAGATGGTGGCGACAGGTCCTCCAGTCCAGGACTCGAGTCTACGCGGCTGAGCGGCACACATAGCAGGAGCCTGCAGCAGCTCTCAAGGCAAGTCCACGCCCAACCTGCCTGGCCTGGGCGGAGCTGCTGCTGCTCGCGCATCAACCAGTCAGCAGTCGGGACTGAAGACGAGGTGAGTACTCGTCAACCGTGTGGAGGGAGGAGGGGAGCTTTGGGGGTACTCGTCACCGGGGGGGGGATCGGAATACAGTGCATTGGTGGCCTGCTTTTAAAAATATCAAGAATTTACCAATTGGGCACGGCTGCAGGGGACGGGTTGGCGGGCCCCTAGAAGCTTCGGGCCCTTGGGCAACTGCCCAACACAACCAATGGAAGAGACGGCCCTGGTGACAGCAGATAGTAGTAGCAGAATAGTAGGGTGACAGCGGATAGTAGTGGAAAAATAGTAGGGTGACAGTAGATAGTTGTAGCAGAGTAAAGCTGTCACAGATACTGTATGCGTAGTGTAATGTGCTTAGTGCAGTAGTGCTCCAGATAAAAACTGAAACCCAGGTGCACATGTACTGGCTATGGTACTGATGGTAATGAGTGTGTGTGTAAGGCAGGTGCATGGTGGCGGTTAGTACTACAAACATGGTACAGCTTATCCATTTCTTAGATGATTGAAATCTTTTAGAACAGCAAGTAACAAGTGACACAGGGATATCACAGGAGTAACAGCATATAGCAACCTGGAGCTTAGGGTAACATTGGGCATTGTAGTGCTCTGGGCGTGAGCTGGGTGAATGCATCGGCTGATGGTAGCCCTGCTATCCTGCTAATATATATTATATTATATATCGGTGGTGCTTGCAGTTATGTTTGTCTGGTTGTGTTGAAAGTCTTGGGTAAATTTACTAAGATCCGTGTTTGTCCCGATTTGTCCCGTTTTTCGAAACGGCTTGGATCGATCAAAAACTGACGTTTTTTACACTTTTAAAATAGGGGATTTACCAAGGTCTCGGTTTTCACAGGATCGTTGAAGTCAATGGTGGGAACCGCAGAATAAACTTTAGTAACCTGCGGCTCCCACCATTGACTTCAATGGAGGAGTCGTTCATTGGCTGAGAGAGGCGGGAGCTCACCTCTCTCAGCCAATGAATGCTCAGATACGGCTCTATAAAGGCAGAAACCATGTCTGAGCATTTAATTCGGGAGATATAAACCATCCTGGTTGGTATCTGTTGCGTGGGTCGGTATTTGCATTTTTTTGGACAAGGGGACCACTCCTGGTAATGTAGGTGAGTATGTGTATGTATGAAATAAAACTGTACTTTCACTGTGTGTGTGTTGTGTGTTTTTTTTACATATATCTTTACAGGTGAACTACAGGTATCAACGGGCCCTTAATGGCCCACATGCTGGTACTTGTGGCTCTCCAAGTACCAGCATGCAGGGGAGGCTTGCTGGGACCTGTACCACTGTAATGACAATGTTGATATTTCTATTTTTTAAACACTACATACACTTTCAACCCGCCACCCACTGCCCTAGGGTGGCGGGGATAGCCTCGGGCTATCAGCCTAGGCCACAGGTGCCCTGGAGAGGGGGACCCCTTTATTGGGGGGTCCTAAACACCCCAGGGATCCCTGGCCTGGGATGACTAGCATTCAGGACTGATGCTGTGCCTGGGGGGCCCGGTGAAAGGGCTCCCCTGGCTGTGGCATCAGCCCCCCGCTACAAAGGATCCGGTGCTGGTTTTAATTATAGGGGGACCCCTACGCAATTTTTTGCCCCCTATAATTAAAACCAGGTCTGGCCCAGCAGCCAGGTGCTGGTTATTAAATTATGGTGGAACCCTACTCATTTTGTTCCCCGTAATTTTAAGAAACAGTACAGGCTGGGAAGTCCGAGGCTGGTTAGCCTTTTGGGGAGGGACCTCACGTCATTTTGTTAAAAAGTTAACCCTTAGAACACACTTGCTATTCAGACACATACACAAATCACACTGATTTGTGTATGTTTGATGGCAACTCTCAACTCAGGAGGTGGTGTATTTAAAACTTCTATTGAGTCCCCAATTGAGTGTAAAACGGATGACTTTAGCAAAATTAATAATGGTTGTCGAAGCTGAATAATTGGCTGAGACAAGTTCAGTTTAAAATTTAATCACGGCGACGCCATCTTGCGACTGGCCGCAAGACGCCATCTTGAAAATGAAATTGCAAGACGCCATTTTGCGAATGGCCGTCTAAGCGCCATTTTAGATAAACTCACATTTTAGTACATGTGGCGATGATACTATTAGCATCATGCGATTGCATTTTTCACCATTTCTCATACACACATTAATACGCACAATTGCGCTGTTAACTAGTCGCATATTAGCGAATGCATAGGACTTTGTATGAAACCGTTGTTTTATTAGCTTTATGCGCACGCATCTGCCCCAAGTTAACTAGCGTCCTTATATCAAACCCTCAATACCCACACATTACATATTCACACATAAGGTTCAATAAGCTTTAAAGTGTATGATTTAAGTTGGTTCAGTTAGTTTAAATGCTGAGAAATAAAGGTATTCGATAACTAAGGTATTATACATGCTAAACAAGTTGTGTTTGGTCTTGTTCTGATGCGTACTCTTTTTACAGTATTTCGGTGTTATCGGTGGGGAGGTCGCATCATGCAAACTGAAGTTATGGATCGCAGAGCCTACAAGCAACAAAATGTATATTTCATGAACTATTAGAATGTTGCAGGGGATGTGAAGAGGAAGATCCCCAGCTGTTAGAGGCAGGGAGAGTCTATTTGAACCAGCCTGTTAAATGTGCTGTAACAGATGCTTCTCCCCTGGGAACCAATGACATCAGCAACAAACTTCCCTATTGTCCTGTTTATTCTGGGGGGGTATAAATATGTGTGCACGAATGCTGGTTCTCAGTCTTCATGCTGAACGCTGTATGACTAGGGGTCTCTTGCTGATGCCTATCTCCGGGTCCGGAAGCGCCTGCGTATGTATACTGTACTTGGGTCTGTATAATTTTCCTTTTGCACCTAAATTGTATCTAGATCAATTGCGTGTAACTGTCTGAACTTTTACCTGAATAACACTTGTGCTTTGGAACCACAGATTCCACGTCTAAGTCTTTATTTAGGGTATGACTGCGTACGCAAATTAGCGTCATCCTTAGAAGGTATAGGCAGGATATTAGAAGGTATAGGAAGGTGTATATAGAGGTTCTGATCCAGTATTGTTAGTTGGGGGCTCGTAGTGAAGTCACTTACCTACTCACACAGTACATATGGCCATCGATATTTCAGCAAAGGGTGGAGTGGCCACATGCAGGGTTTGCCTGCAACCGCTTTGTGCTGAAAGATCGCTATTCATCTCCGTGTAAATCAAGGAAGCTGACTAGAATCCAGGGACAAGAGAGGAAAAAGTTTGTTTTCCTCTGTTGATAGAACCTTATGTTTAAAGGGGTGTCGCAGTACTGAGTACGCGACTAAGTCGCAGGTTTGCGCATAGCAAAACGACGCACTTTTTTGTACGCAGTTAAAAAGCCATTATACGGTTGTGTGGTAGTCGCATTATTGTGTATGCGACTGGTCGCACAATAGCGTATACGTACTTCCGGTTGTGCTGCCACGTGTTTGAACAAAGCCATTGAGGTTTACATTTTTTTTCTATTACCAATATCTGGGTTAACGTGTATTTTTCTGCGCAGGAAAAAAATGTGTAACAGTGAATATTTGTTGAACAAAGTTAAGGGTATAGTATGATCCTTAAGGGCTAGGTGCAAGGGTTAGTCCAGCCGCTCTGTAAGCAGCTTTACCGTTCTATACACAGTAGCAGGTGTACATGTTGTCTTTCTTGTAGAGAGGTGCGTGAGAGTAGCCGACATATAAACTCTCATAGGTGTGGAAGTTGCCTTACTAAATCTTATCTGGGTGTGGAAGTTGCCTTTTTCAAATCTTATCCAGGTGTGGAAGTTGCCTTACTAAATCTTATCCAGGTGTGTGGGAGCCGCCGACTTAAATCGTCCACAGGTAAGTGAAAGTGTCTTGATTGTCTTTCACCGGTTTAAATCTTTATTGAAAAGCGTAGGAGTTGTCTCAGAATGGGAGCCACGCAAACAGTAGAGATGTTAGGCAATGATGTGCTGCTAATGGAGGCCCCGATCGGATCGGCCTGTCGTATCAAGCATACCAAGTACGGTACTTATGCAATAAGGTATTGTGGTTTATGGTTTAATATGACGAGGAAGAGTGTTAGACCGTTTCCCAGAATTGGTAGTCTTGATAAAAATGTGTTAGACAATGTCCGGGATCACATCAGTTTGATGCACTCCCGAGAGAAAAAGGTTAAATATTTGAATGTTTAAAACTGTGGCATCATGAAGGGGATGCGTGGCTTAAAAATGTGCAAACGACACAAACTAGCGTCGTGAGCACATTGCCAGAAAATAAAACCACGACGCTGAATTGCAATTCGGGGGAGCCGCAAAATGACGCGCACGTGCGGAAAGGTAGCGTCATGGAGAGTATTGCCAGCAGTTCATGCTCACCTCCCCCACCTTATGTGGATGGAGGTGCAAGTACAGTTACAAAAATACCCATAAAAATGTAACAAGCAACTTGTACCCTCTCTTAAGCAACTATAAAGAAAATGTTCATGATGCGGATGATGAGCCTACTGTAATGTCTGCCATTTCCCATGCTGTGCAGATGATAGATGCTGCATCACCACAATCACGAGTGGTGCCGCCATCTCCATCGGTAACAGCAAGGGAAGTGTTATGCCCTCTGGACCTGTAGAGGAAGTTGTTCATACCATACGTAGCAGCAGCAGACTAAACCCCCAGCCAGGTAATCAGGTCAAAGGTAGCAGCACTACCGGTCTGCATCCCATTCGGACAATAACTGTTCCAAATGGAAATGCAGACGCGAACGGTATAGTGCCCACGAGGGAAGTAGTAATGCATTGTCCTTGGACAAGAGCAGAACTAAATTCCATCATAAATGATTTCCCCGATCCCAAAAAGGAATTAGCCAAATGTCAAAGATTTTTGAGAAATTTGGGTAGTTCACATGAGCCCACTAATAAAGATTGGCGTGTGGTGTTAAGGGTCTGTCTGCCACACAATACCGACGTGACAAAATTTATCACGGATTGTGTATTGGATGGTGACGTTCCCTTAACAGACCAAGTAAACCAAGGTAACATTTCCCGCATTGTAACTCAATTGGGTATATATTTTCCAGTAGTAGTTAACTGGAACAAAATTTTCACCATTAAGCAGAAAGAGAGTGAGACTGCAGAAGATTATTGCGATCGGGCTCTGCAGGCTATCACCCAGTACACTGGGATAGAGGATATTAAAGATAGCACTCACCACCGGGGGATGATAGTCACAGTACTTGTGGAAGGTCTGAAAGAGAGTTTAAAAACTCGGGTTCAGACCTCACAGCCTGGCTGGCGGGGACTCACAATAGATACCCTCATAGAAACCGCCATTGAACATGATAAAAACATCTCCAGAAAGAGAGAAGCCCAGAGCGAAAAACTAATGGCTGTCAGTATACAAGCTCTGGAGGGAATGACGGTAACATCACAGCCAACAGACACACTTGCACTTGCACACACACTCACGTCTGAACAAGTATGTGCTCTCACTAACCCCACTCAACAACAAACACAACTCTATCCCACTAACCCGATGCAACCACAGGTCCCAAGCTATCCACCAACTTCTTATCCCCCACAATACCCTTACCCTCCCTATCCTTACCCATATCCACCACCTTTACCCTCTGCGCAAACCTCACAACACCACATGTCTTCACCCGAAACACGAACATGTTTTAACTGTAAACAAACAGGACACTTAAGTAGAAACTTTACAGTAAAAGGAGTAGGGATCCCAAATCAGGGAAGACCTAGATATCCCCATAAGGGATATGCACAGAGGCCAGCAAATGTTCAGCAGGCACCAGCTCCAATTGTAGCCGTAAATGCTTTATTGGAGAATGGTAGCCAACGCTAGGGGTCAGGTCATACCTGTAGTCTACAGATGGTCAGGTTAACGGGAAGTACTAGGGAAAAACCGGTCATGATGGTTGATGTAGCTGGTACTGAATATCCTTTTCTTGTAGACAAAGGGGCGACCAGGTCGGTGATAAAATCTCCCGTTAATTTGCAGGTGACCTACGAGACAGTACCAACAATGGGTATAATAGGTAAAGTGGAACATTATCCTTTAACAAAGTCCACAGAGGTTACTATTGGGCCGTTGCATACCAGGCATTCTTTTCTCCTGGCTGCTGAGGCTCCTACTAACCTACTGGGCAGAGACTTGTTATGTAAGATGGGATGTATTATATATTGCACCCCTGATGGTGTATTTTTAAATATCCCAGATAGAATGGTATACGAGGTGCGAGACATGTTAGACACTCCTCAAAGGATAATGTATCACTCTACCGTTTTAAATGAAACTCCATCACAGGTAGATGAAATGTTGTCCCGAATTCCAGATTCCCTTTGGACTAAAGATGGACAGGACACTGGATTAATGGCAAACGTAAGCCCAGTAATGGTAAATTTAAAAAGCGGAAGGCAAGCTCCAAAAATTCCCCAGTACCCACTAAAACAGAAGGTAGAATTAGGGGTTTTTCCAATAATTGAGTGATTATTGCAACAAGGAATTTTAGTTCGTACAGCTAGTGTAGCCAACAGTCCCATCTTTCTGGTGAAGAAGAGTGGTGGGAGGGGTTATAGGCTGGTACAAGACCTTAGAGGTGTTAATAAGGTAGTAGAGAGCCAATTCCCTGTAGTGCCAAATCCAGCTGTCATTTTGATGCAGATCCCACCAAATGCAACCCATTTCATTGTCATTGACCTCTGTTCAGCTTTCTTCTCTGTGCCTCTCCATCCTGACTGTCAGTATCTATTCGCATTTACATACAGAGGTTTACAATACACATGGACACGATTACCCCAAGGTTTCATAGACAGCCCCAGTATCTTCTCCCAGGCATGGCACGACTGTTTACAATCTTTTCAACCTGCCAATGGATATGTTCTAATACAATATGTGGACGATTTATTGCTATGTTCTGACTCGTTTATGTCATGTTTGAATGATACTAAACTTTTGTTACTTCATCTTTCACAAACAGGACACAAGGTGGCTAAGGACAAACTACAGCCGTGCCAATCCAGAGTAAAATATTTGGGACACTGCCTAACCCAGGGGTTATGACACCTCACAACAGATAGAATCCAGGCCATACAAAACATGACACTGCCGCAGAATCAACAGCAAATTCGTACCTTCTTGGGAATGTGTGGATATTGTAGAATGTGGATACCAGGTTTTTCTATTTTGGCCTTACCTTTACAGGAATTAGTCTCTTCCTCAAAGCCCGATCGTGTCATACACACAGAGGAATCAGAACAGGCTTTCCTTAATCTTAAGGATAGTCTGACAAGAGCTCCTGAATTGGGAATACCTGATTATGAAAAACCTTTTGATTTGTATTGTACGGAAGCCGATGGTTGTGCTGCAGGTGTCCTTACACAAAAACATGGTGATGCCAGTAGGCCCGTAGCATACTACAGTGCCCAATTGGACACGGTAGCAAGATCACTCCCCACCTGACTGAGAAGTGTAGCAGCTACTGCTCTATTGGTGAGTAAAGTGAGGATGTAGTATTGGGCCATGATATGATTGTCTACACTCCCCATGCTGTATCTGCTCTGTTGAACTCGGCTCAAACCAGACATGTCTCCTCGGCTAGGTTCACCAAATGGGAACTAGCTCTAATCGCTCCTGCAAATATTACTGTTAAATGTTGCAGTACGCTGAATCCAGCAACATACCTACCATATGTACAACATTATGTACAAAGGGTGGAAGGAGAGGAGTTGCTGGCGGGAGGTGAGTTCGGCAAACATAATGATACGCACGATTGTATGACATATCTGAATCAGACCTTTACTGCTAGACCTGACATACATGACACACCTTTAGAGAATGTGGATGTAACTTTTTATACGGATGGGAGTTGTCATAGACAAACAGACACAGGTGAATTATGTACAGGTTATGCTGTTGTAAATGACACAGACATCATAGAAGCTAAACCTCTCGGTCCTCCTCACTCAGCCCAGGTGGCAGAGTTAGTAGCACTGACTAGAGCATGTGAACTGGCAGCAGGCAAATCTGCTAACATTTACACTGACTCGAGGTATGCGTTTGGGGCTCTATGGCGTCTGAGAAATTTTATGACAGCAGCAGGCACACCAGTTGCACATTCCCGACACATAAAACATCTTTTAGAAGCAATCCGACTGCCCAAAGCAGTGGCAGTAATTAAATGCAAAGCCCACACATGTGAGGATGACCCGGTGTCACTGGGCAACAACAGAGCTGATGAAGCTGCAAAATGGGCAGCAGGGTTAAAAATGTTTTCTCCAACTGAAACAATTATGTTATTTCAAACTATTGATATGCTGAAATTAATTGAGATGCAAAATTTGTGTTCAATTCAGGAAAAATCCATTTGGAAGTCCAAGGGATGTGGGCAAGAGTCCTCTGGGCTCTAGAGGGACGGACATGGTAAGCCAGTAGCCCCCAAGGCATATTACCCCAGCCTGGCTAAGGCAGCACACGGTCTGACTCATCTGGGTAAACAGGGAATGTGCAAGTTGGTGAGGGCATACTGGTGCGCACCAGGTTTTTCTTCACAAGCAGAAAAGATAGCAATGTCCTGTTTGTCCTGCTTGAGAAAGAACATAGGGAAAGCGATCCCTACCGAACCATCCCACATTCCACTGACTGATGGACCTTTCCAGGTGATACAAATTGATTTCATTCCAATTACCACCCTGCAGGAACCTTAAGTATGTATTAGTGTGCACAGACGTATTTTCTAACTGGGTTGAAGCCTACCCAGCAGCCACTAATACTGCTGCGTTTACTGCCAAGAAAATAGTTCAGGAATTTGTTTGCAGGTACGGTATCCCTAAAATCATCGAGAGTGATAGGGGTACCCATTTCACAGGTGATGTTTTTCAAAATATGTGTAAGCTGATGGGTATTAATAGTCTACTTCACACCCCCTACCGACCGCAAGCCAGTGCAAAGGTAGAGAGGATGAACGGGACTATTAAAAATAAGCTAAGTAAAATCATGACTGAGACTGGACTAGGATGGCCAGAAGCGTTACCTTTGGTCCTACATAGCATAAGGACCACTCCTAGACCTCCTCTGAATCTGTCCCCATTTGAAATATTGTTCGGTAGACAACCTCATTTGATTATAAGTCCGCAGGAAGATCTAAAGGGTAACAACAAGGTAACTGTGAAGTATCTTATATCAATGAGTAAGCAGTTAAAGCAACAGCAGCAGAAACTGAAATTGTTGTCTAATGATATGCCTGAAACGATGATGTTGAACCAGGAGAATATGTAATGATCAGAAATTTCTTGCGTTCAGGTTGTTTGACTGATCGGTGAGAAGGTCCGTACCAGGTGCTACTGACAAGTACTACATCTTTGAAGGTGGCCGAGAAAGATACCTGGGTCCATTCCACTCACTGCAAAAAGGTCAATCAACCGGTGGAGAAACAAGTCGGAGACAAAGCTGATAGCGTGGACCTGTCGATCGCGAGCTTGTTCCGGGAGGATTGAAAAGGTCGTAGTAAGATACCTGAACTGAGAGAAATTTGCAGATCTTGTTGTGACCATGGACAGGCCTGCTGTGTTCATTTTTATATTCTCTTTTAGATTGTTCACCATCCTGGTCAGTTCGGGGATATCCAGTGTCTGTGATGGGGGACCGATTGAGGAAACGGGAGCTGATGGCAGTGCTGATGGAGTGGAATCAGGAGGAGTGCAATGCCAATCATGGGAGTGTCTGACCAATCTTAGTACTGTTATTGTTAAGAGAGCTGTCATTCCGGATACTCGGGGAAGGTGTGGAGGTTTATCGTCTGAAGATTCCTGTATTTGTGAGCTTTGTGGGTCCCTAGTTGATGAGAACTGTATCCAACGGTGCCAACCTAAATATAATCCGTACTGGGGTGGGTATCCTCTAGAGGATTATCATAGCATGGTAGGCAAAGTGTTAAATCAAACTGATTGCTGGGTGTGTTCACATGTGCCACAGGGACAGCATAACGTAGGGTTGGTGCCATTTCCGCTGAATATCACAGAAATTTTAGAATTGCAAAAAGGGAAAACATTGGATGGAAAATTCCTCTCATCCAAACCACCTCATTTCAAACTCCATCAATTCCAAGTAGATAGATCACTTTTGTGTCTAAACATAACCAACCCCAATAAACTCGGGAGTTGGGAAGTGATGGGGAATAATCAGACAATGACCTTCTCACAAAGAGCTGATAATGAGTCCATAAACCATGATCTGCTGCGCTCCATTAAGTCTGGTGGGAAACATTTTAGGTATCGGTATACATTGAGTTCCACCAAAGAAATTATTGGTAAGGTGCCAAATGGTTATTGTGCTAAAATAATACAGCCAGAAACTTGCATGTACCAGATGGAAGAACCAGAAATAGGATTGTTTGCAAGGGAAATGTGCTTAATGATAATGATGCATACCATTCCTTATGTTCTCCCTGATAATGTATATATCATCTGTGGAAGAAAAGCGTATAAATGGCTCTCCCCGAGTTCCGAAGGCTTGTGTTACTTGGGAAGAGTAGTCCCAGAAGTTGTGACCCTCACACATGTTGAAATGCTGGGTATACATAACTTCACACCGTCACCATATCTTCACACACAATATGAACACAGAGGCAAAAGAAATATGGTACCTGGTGATATACATAAAGCCACTCAGTTAATCAGTGAGACAACTGGCTTTCAAGTTCTGGCCGCATTGGACCCCACCAGGATCGCTCGGGGTACATTAAATTTTAGATATATCCAGGGACTTGCCAAATTGATAGATAATATCACCGAGATGTACGATGACACATTCAGGTATACAGGGAGAGAATTGCAAGCGTACAAGAAAGAACTGGTGCAACACAGGCTGGTGTTGAATTATTTAACTGCTTACTGGAGGGTATTGCGTAACATTGGCCACCCAATTTGGAGTAAAATGTTGCACCTATGTTACCAATGATACAAGCGACCCTAAGGAGGTGATAGACCGGAAGATGGATGAAATTCTGCAGCTAAAGTGGGAATTTCACAAAAACCATAACGCTTCAGTGGCTGAAATAGGGGAGAAGATAGAAGGATGGGTTTCATGGCTGAACCCAGTGAAATGGTTCTCAGGTCTAGGGGAATGGGTCCAGGAAGTGATCGCCAGCGTAGGCAAATTCTTAATCCTTATACTGATTGTCATCATAATAATTGGCATATGCGTCCGGTGTGTTCCTATTGTGTTGAAGTGTGGAAAATGTAAAAACAGAGTGAAACGAAAGAATGAAACTATGATGGTGGTCAGTAATGACAATATGTATACCGAGGTAAATATAGAACTGCATTACAACCCTGAACTAGGAAATACAATCGATCGATGTATTATATTTAGACATGCATAGAATGTATTATTGAAATGTTATTTATAGAATACCTCAGACAATGTAAAGTCTGAACTCCCCTTCAAGATTGCTATTATAAGACTGGTGCATTCCCACACCTTTCACATGATCTTCCAAGATCCGCGGTGTGCGTATAATAGTAGTTTATGTCCCCACCCAGAGACACATTATTGATAGATTAAGAACCACCTTGTGCCATCCCATAATAACACCAAATAATATGTAAATGTAAGCCTAAATTAAATTCTAATAGCAGATTGTGATAGCATGTTGTTTGCTATCAAAGGGTGGACTGTCGAAGCTGAATAATTGGCTGAGACAAGTTCAGTTTAAAATGTAATCGCGGCGACGCCATCTTGCGACTGGCCGCAAGACACCATCTTGAAAATGAGATCGCAAGATGCCATTTTGTGAATGGCCGCCTAAGTGCCATTTTAGATAAACTCACATTTTAGTACATGTGGCGATGATACTATTAGCACCATGCGATTGCATTTTTCACCATTTCTCATACACACATTAATACGCACAATTGCGCTGTTAACTAGTCGCATATTAGCGAATGCATAGGACTTTGTATGAAACCACTGTTTTATTAGCTTTATGCGCACGCATCTGCCCCAAGTTAACTAGCGTGCTTATATCAAACTCTCAATACCCACACATTACATATTCACACATAAGGTTCAATAAGCTTTAAAGTGTATGATTTAAGTTGGTTCAGTTAGTTTAAATGCTGAGAAATAAAGGTATTCAATAACTAAGGTATTATACATGCTAAACAAGTCGTGTTTGGTCTTGTACTGATGCGTACTCTTTTTACAGTATTCCGGTGTTATCGGTGGGGAGGTCGCATCATGCAAACTCAAGTTATGGATCACAGAGCCTACAAGCAGCAAAATTTATATTTCATGAACAACTGTTAGAATGTTGCAGGGGGCGTGAAGAGGAAGATCCCCAGGTGTTAGAGGCAGGGAGTCTATTTGAACCGCCTGTTAAATGTGCTGTAACAGATGCTTCTCCCCTGGGAACCAATTACATCAGCAACAAACTTCCCTATTGTCCTGTTTATTCTGGGGGGTATGTGCATGAACGCTGGTTCTCAGTCTTCGTGCTGAATGCTGTATGACTAGGGGTCTCTTGCTGATGCCTATCTCCGGGTCCGGAAGCGCCTGCGTATGTTTACTGTACTTGGGTCTGTATAATTTTTCTTTTGCGTCTAAATTGTGTCTCGATCAATTGCGTGTAACTGTCTGAACTTTTACCTGAATAACACTTGTGCTTTGGAACCACAGATTCCACGGCTAAGTCTTTATTTATGGTATGACTGCGTACGCAAATTAGTGTCATCCTTAGAAGGTATAGGCAGGATATTAGAAGGTATAGGAAGGTGTGTATAGAGGTTCTGATCCAGTATCGTTATGGTAAATTCCCGATTTGTATTAAAAAAGTGAAAAGTACTTCCGATTTGAGCCGATGGTGATATAATTTCTATTGTTCAAAATGGACAAATTTGCGGCATTAAACCACCCGATTTCAACCTGACTTTAATGACAGTAAATTCCCGATTTGCAAAAAAGTTATATTATCACCCAAAAATGCAAATCGGGACCAACACGAATGTTAATAAATTTACCCCTCAGAGTCTGAGCTGTCCCCATTGATACAGGGCCGTCATCAGGGGGAGACTGCAGGGACTAGAGTCCCGGGCCTGGACACTCGGGGGGCACACTGCGCGACCGCTCCTAACCACCTGTCACCGCACAATAAAAGTGGCTGACAGTGACAGGTCCAGCCCAGGGCCGCCCTCCCACTCCGCCTACCAGACACCATGACCGGACACTCGGGGGGCCTATCCGTCCTAGTACCGCCCACCCAACAGTCACTATCCACACGAAAGATTGCGAGTGACACCCCTGCCGCACAATAGAGTGACACCCAGCCGTCCGCGGTCCTTCTGCTCCACCTCTGCTCATACCTACGCTGCATTAGTCGCAATAATTTTTCTCTAGTGAGCAGGCGCGGCATGACATCATAACGCCACGCCGATTGATGAAAGAAGAGCTGCGGCATGTGGTGAGGACTTGGGAGCAAAGCAGACAATCATACAGAACAGAGCATGAGTGAACTAACTAAGGTAAGTGTGTCTGCTTCTTCTTGTATTATTGTCAGATGTTTAAAATATTTGCCAAGAAAAATGATTCCGTTGTATAACATTAGTACAGGGATTAATCTGTCTCCCCATTTACCCAGTCACACAGTGCCTGCTGGACAATGGAGAAACTTCCATGTAGCGTGGCATGGTCAGTGCAAGGACATTTGTCAAAGGGTTCAGCGCTAAGGGTCTGGCAATGTAACCCTTCACATTGGTGTGAGAATATCATACAAGGGAAGATTTTGGGTGCGAGCGTATAAGAAAATGACTTTATTCTTAGAAGTAGACGTGCACTGACATGAATGGGTTCGGTTTATTCTGTCGGCATTTGTCATATCCTCATTCATCATGTTGACACTGTGCGGCGGCTTCACTTACCTGGTGACTGATCTCCTGCGGCTCTGGTGGTGTCTTCTGGGTCTGGCAATCAGTTGATCATGACTTGCGGGTGTCATGTAGCGGTTTCAGCTAAATGTAGTCATAATGTCGACAATCATTATGTTATGAACATGAACATGTCAGCATATGCAGAATGTCAACGACTGAAATGTTGACAAACTGCACATGTGCAACCACAGAACTCCGTCTATGTTGCCAGCTTGTCCATTTTTGGCATACTGCGGCTATACCTAGCGGCAGCCTACTAAACTACAATGTCCATTGACTACTGTAGAGCCATAGGTATCACACCTGCACTCAGTAAGTTAAAATGGGATCGGTATGAAATACCGACAGTCGGGATCCTGGCGTTCAGAATCCCGATGCCAAGATCCCGACAGAGTTAACATACTATATCAACAATTGTTGGTCGGTATACTAACCCTCCTCCTCTCCCTACCCTAACCCTCCCTCTTTGGTGCCTAACCCTAACCTCCCCCTCTAGTGTCTGAACCTAACCTCCCCGCACCCTAACCTTCCCCCTAGTGCCTAACCCAATTCTCCCCCTAGTGCCTGAACCTAACCTCCCCGCACCCTAACCTTCCCCCTAGTGCCTAACCCTAACCTCCCCGTCTAGTGTCTGAACCTAACCTCTCCACACCCTAACCTTCCCCCTAGTGCCTAACCCTAATCCTCCCCCTAGTGCCTGAACCTAATCTCCCCCTCCACACTCCCAAACCCTCCCCCTAGTGCTTAACACTAACCCCTAAACCTAACCCTAAGAGCTACTTACTTTCGGCATCCCGGCGGTCGGTATGCTGGCTCCAGGATTATGAGCGGTGTCAGTAATCCGAAGCCGGTAAAGTAAGCGTCGGCATCCCGTTAAAATATATCACTAAAAACTGTTACTACAATATCATACCAGTCATACACTATAGAGCACAACACCAAATCACCTGGATTTTCACATTCACACACTTCACTTAGGCTGAGTTACTGCTCACCCTTTGAGTATACAGGGTGTTTCACTCGCTATTGGCCCCCAAGCAGTGGCGTAACTAGGGCAGGGCGAGCGGGGTTCGTGTCCTGGGCGCCGTTGGACCGGCGGCCGGGGGGGCGCCGCCGGCCACGGTACCGGCCCGCCCGCCCTAGATAGCCAGTGTAGCGTCGACCGCAATGAGTGCGGTCAGCGCTACACATTTGCACAGGACCAGCGCTAGGCTTCCAGCGCCGGTCCTGTGCTGCACGCCTGAGCCCGTTCCCTCCCCCTGAGCGCTTGCCCAATAGCGCTAGGAGGCGGGCTCAGGCTGTGCATAACACATGCATCGCCGCCAGCGCTGGCGGCGATGCGTGTGTTAAACAGCAGCCAATGAGAGTCAGATAGACTCTCATTGACTGCTGCAGCTCCCACTGCAAGAGCCGGATTTCCGTCCGGCTCCTGCAGTGGGTATTGGGACTGACGTCATGACGTCAGTCCCATAATGCTGAGCGCGCCAGCCCGGGCGGACTGGCCGGCGGGAGCGGCATCGCGGACAGGAGCAGGAGCAGCGTGGAATCAGGTAAGTATATTTTTATATATATTTATTTACTTTTAAACCTATCTGCACAACGGGGGAGGGGTTGGCTACTACTGGGGGGACCTCTACTGGGGGAGGTGTGGCTACTACTGGGGGTGCCATTGGGAGGACCTCTACTGGGGGGGGCTACTCTACTGGGGACTACTACTTGGGGGGGTGACTACCACTGGGGGCATTCTAAAAGGGGCCTATTTACTAGAGGCACTGCACTCGGGGGACCACTGCTGGGGGCAATAATAGGAAGGGCCACTACAGGGACCACTGGATAGGGGGGGTCACTACAGGGAGCCTGCATCAGGGGGATCACTACTGGGGGCACTGCATGGGAGGGGGGGACACTACTGCTGGGGGCACTATATAAGGGGCTTACTGCTAGGGGCACTGCGGGGACCACTACAGGGGGCACTAGATAGGGGGGATCACTACAGGGTGCCTGCATAAGGGGACCACTACTGGGAAAACTGCATGGGGGGACTACTGCTGGGGGCACTATATAAAAGGGCACTGCATAGGGGGGACTACTACTGGGGGCACCATATAAAGGGCACTGCATAAGGGGATACCGCTACTAGGCGCACTGCATTGT